>APFE030920957.1:0-15421 GCA_000404065.3 Pinus taeda
AAAAAGAATTAATATATAAGTTAAACTTATATAGATTTAAAATAACATGGAACACGATTCTCAACCCTACAGATTTATCTCCAGTTTATCATGGAAATTCTTAATAAGTAAATAGGACTTGTTATAATACCATGGCCCAATATCATAGCTCATAAGCACACATGCTCAAAAATCCATAACTCACTTCATATCACACTTGTTCATATAATATTATTTTTTAATTAATCAATTTAGATGAAAAAAGATACATGAATTCACCTAATAATTATTGATAATTAATTAAAAATCTTGAAGCCCTATTCCAAAATCAGTATGCCTATAGGAATTATTATTACTATTATTATTATAAATACATTAATATGCAAGATAAAAATCATGTAACAAGATTCTTAACCATAGAATTCAACCATACTCTCCTTTATTATGGAAATGCTTAACTTGTAAATAAGGTTTGTTACAATATTATAGCCACTACTATAACTTATTAATACCACATACCTATAATATCATAATTCATATGACATTTCTTTTAATAATAAATTTTAATTTAAAAAATATTATTTTTAAAAATAAATCTCAAATTTAATTTATAATATGATAACCATTAAATTAAAATATTTTATACATATTGAAAAATTCTACTATATATCTAACAATTAATTAATATAAAATAAAATTTAAAAAAACCATATCGTAGAGAATATCAAACACTTTAAACCAGATTATAATCCATATTATTATATTTTTAATGAGAAGTCAAATTCTCCTAACTTCACTTCAATTCACAATTTCTATGTAGGCTTGTTCCGGGAAAAAACCCTCGTTTTTCTATTTCACAATTTGTATGTATGGTTTGTTCGTAAAAAAGATGGTATTTTTTCCAATTTTTTTTTAAATTTTATCAATGTAATTTTAATTGGTTTAACCATTAGGATTTTGTTTTATTATATTTTAATGTGCTTATGATCTTTTAAATTAATTTTTTAAGAAGAAATATCAAAAAAATAATATAACAAATATATATTTTTTAATATTTAATGTTATTTTTAAATATTTCTAGTTTGAGTAATTTGGTAAAGAGTTTACTATAAGTCATTTATTAGTGATATTTATGAGTAGTTGTATTTGGCATAATAGTAGTAACTGATTAATCAAAGTTACATATTTTCTAAATATTCTAGTCAATGTTAAAAAATAAATAAAATTAAATCTACCATATTTGTATATATTATCTTCTATCTTGATATCAAATATGGTGATTGAATTTTATGCCATTAAATACAACAATATTAATTATTCTTTTGGAGTAATTTAATGATCAAATTGGCTTATGTTCTTGGTATTTTTTAGGGTAAACTTTCTTATTTCAATGCTTTTGAAGTAAATCATAAGTTGCATGACACATGTTCTATTAGTCTTTCAATTGATTTTTGAAACATTATGTTGAAATTGCATTAATGAAACTCATATTATGTTAAGAAAGATCTAGATCTAAAGTCGTTCATTAATCACTTTGTGACCATTTTTTAATGCTTGTGATCTTTTTTGAGATGGTTTTTTTTTGTGCATGTCCTTTATGCTTGAAAGATATATTTGTCCAGTACCTGTGCTATGGCATAGTCATAGCGCCATGCCACACGTTTTCATATATTCTTGTTGTTATTGTGTTCTTGCGAGATTTATATGTTCAATAGTCAGGTTATTCCAATATAATCATAGTTGTGTGTCACCTTGCTTTCATGCATCTCTAATTTCTCTTGCTTCCTATGGAAATCAAAATATCTATGAATACTTGTATCTGGTGTAAGAGTGGAAGTCAATTTATCAAAGTTATTGATTCTCCATAAATAAATAATTATATATATTATATATATATATATATATATATTATATATATATAGAATATATAGATATAGATATAGATATAGATATAGATATATACTATGTTATATCTAATAGGGAATATGGTGATTGAATTGTAATACAGTACATATAAAAATACTAATTATTCTTTTGGAGAAATTTATTATTTTCATCCAAGATAATCAATCAATCCATCCATGGTATCAGAACCACCCAATTTTCTCTTAAGAAATCATATCCCAACTCACCACAAAAGCATCCATTGGTATCACACTAATTGCCTTCCAACCATCAATATAAACTGACACATATACTTCCAACATTGTCAATACCCTTTCCCTGGATTTTATTTCTGTCAACATCATCCTACTCATGGCTACATCCAAATCAAACCACTTTTCGAAACTTTCCTTCAAGAAATTCTGTAACGAACTTGTATTAAGAAGTGCTAGTACTACCCTTTTTCTAATTTCCATGTTTGCAAAGCACAGCTTCTGCCTCTGGTTGTCTTGTTCATTCCCCAAGATACCTATCCTCTTAATAAAATCTTCAAGTGAACAAGGATCACAAAACTCAGACATAGCTCTTTTCTTGCACATCTCCATCTTGGTTTCCCTACTGAATTGCTCTAATACCACCTATCATGACCCCTTAGCCCCCACAATGTTACAAGGTGCACTTGGTGCACCGTGACCCATCGAGCGTGTGGATTGACATGTTCTGTAACTGACTAGAGTTGCACAATGTTGATCCATCTAGAATATGTCTGAAAAATATATTACTCTTATTAACTTCTATATTATTATATTGTGGGATCATCAATATAGAACAATAATGATATTGCTACATCTGCCGCATTGCATGATTTAGTTTGCAGCATTCAACTTCCACATAAAACAATACACATGTACACAAGTTATATATAGGAACGACCCACCAACCTTCTCTTTTATATAGAAATCATAAGTTGTAATAAACCTGTTAAAATGGCTCAATCTTCATAAAAATGTAATGCCAAAACCATAAAACAATAAGTAGAAAACCTGTCACCCAACTTACCACTCTACATGGGTCCCCTTCACTTGACCGTGTCCCTATTCAGTTTGTCTTCATTGCTTGCTCATGGATTTTCCCTACTGTAGATGCACTCAGGATCCTTTACTCATACTCAGCTTTGAACTATTAGCTATCTCCTTCATCTCATCTTGCAACTTCCTCTTGTGACTTCACCCCTCTCAAGTTATGTCTTCCACCGTGTGCATCCTCTCTTATATATATGCATCCCACCCACTCGATTATGTCTTTTCCTTGTGGCCCATCCATTAGGTTGTGTTTACTAGTCCCTATGAGTGGCTCTTTCTCACATAATGATTTGGTTCGAGCGAACCTCTAATGCTTGGATTGTTCCATGTTCAATCAACCTCATTTGGTCCAACCACACTCATTCCTTCTTATGCTTGGTCCATTCACACTCAATATAAATCGTTACAACTCATGTTTTGGGCGGGATTCATTGGTCTTACTATACCCTTGTGGTGCTTGTATCACAAATCCCATGTGCGCTCTTCATAAGAAACCCCAAATATTAGTTTTGTGACACTTTAGTTGGTGCACCCTTTCCTAACTTCTATTTCATCACATTCTTTGTGATATCTTCATCACAAGTGTTGTGATGGAAATTTCAGTGTTAGTTTTTCACTTCACTATGTCTTCAAGTATGCATGCTTGCCATGTGAGTAACATGTGGGTGTAACAACCTCCTCCCATAGTTACCCAAGCTAACCGAATATTCAAGCTAAAAAAGTGACGAAGATTTACTATGATATGATTCAACGACCCATGTATAGTTAAGGAATTGGAACCGACAAGACAATATTAATTTGACCTTCCTCAGGAGCTACAAAACCTGCAGGAAACAACCACCCCTTCCAAGTTTCCAACCTTGAGACAACTTGGTTTTCTGCTGAACTGGACCCCCAGTCTCTCCCATGACAAGTCTTCCAAGCAACTAAGACCCTCCATTTTCTCTCACAGCAAGGCTTCCATGAAATTGTGGCCTTTTTTAGGAAGTTATGTGCCAGCAACATAGAATTCTGAGCCACCTTTCTAGGGCTAGGACTCATGCCTCTGCTCAAAACTTCACAAAACATCAAAAATTGATAAATAACATTAAAACAAGGTTACTAATGCAAACAAATTGAACAAGGACTTGACCTAACCCCTACCATCCATGACAAGAATTTTGTCAAACATATCATAAACATGGAATCTACAAGTCATAACAACAGATATGAGAATAGGGGTCTCATATTTATCTGAGAATCATCAAGGAGGATTGATGTCTCCTCCCAATAGTTGTATTATTATATATTAGGTCATTCATTCGTTAATATTTCATCTACTAACCAAAACATGATGAAAGCCATACATCAAGTTTATCATAAAACATGTTTATAACTAGCAAATAACCAGAGATATATCAACAATGAAACAATCAATAAAGCCACATAATGACAATCACATTTACTCATGAGATAGCAAAGGAGAATGATTTTATATTAACATATGCAAATCCAACCAAGTCAGGGACTTCCACGTACCACCTAACCATAGATTGTGCTGAACCAAATCTATCTTTCATCTAATCATCCCCATGCCATATTCCAAGCATGAATGTGGGGTCTCATGGAATAACCAAAACAAAACCCAACTAGGGCTTCCAGAGGAAAAACCACCTCAACCCTCAACTAGTGATTCCACCTCATAGTCAAACATCACAAACCATCACCAGATCGGTCTCTACTCAAGTTTTCTAGGGCTCTGGAGCATTTGTTCCAACCAAGGCTTCGAGGACTAATAACTCAACCCACAGTTGTTTCTCGAATCTAGAGTGTTTTTCCAACTAGGGCTTCCAGGACTACTAACTCAACCCACAAAGGGCTCTAGAGCATTTGTCCAACCAAGGATTCTAGGACTAGTAACTCAACCCAAGTTGTTATAGGGCTCCCAAAGTGTTTCTCCAGCAAAGGCTCCAGGAACTAATGACGCAACCGAAAACCATAAGGAAACTGAGCACCAATTAGAAAACAAAGATAAACCCACAACACTATGGCTATCCAAGAAATGACAAGGCTAGGTAAAACCATTGTCAATCCATGCAATCCCCCATGCCAATGAAATATCATAACAAAGAAACCGCATGCATGTGTCATGCATACCGAGACTAGCAAGGAAATCATACATGAAATTTAGTACTTTCAAAGAACCTCATTTCAGTAGAGGTCGTGAATCATTAAATAGTCATGTTGATTCCCGTAGGTTGAAATCAGGGTTTCTTTTAAACCATATGCTAGTGTGTCTTGCCCTCTTAGATTATGTTTCTTGGCCTGTCTACATTTATTCTCCCTATGAACTAAGATGACTAGGATGCTTTGGTTGCTAGGTTTGATTGATTGATTGGTTTGAAGTTTCATTGCTTGATATTTTGAGCTTTTGGGATGGTTTCTATGACCCTAGGACATCTAGATCAATTGCCATTCATTTGATTATTCACTCATTGTTTCAAATTTTTGATTTGCTACTTTGTTTAACGTTTCTTTTGGTCCTAACGTCTTCATTGATTCATTTTCAATTGAAAGAGTGAAAGAGTCTCGTTTGTTCTCTAATTTTGAGTGTTTCTTTTCTCTTTCCAAGAATAGATTACATTGCTTGGTTTGTCGATTGAAGCATTTATGTGTTTGGTTTGTTCGATTCAGGGAAGAAGTTGATTTTAGTTTCATTTATCATGCTTTGGATTTGATCGATGCTTGTTTTTTTAGAATCGTGAAAATTTTCATTAAAAGTGCTTAATTTGAAAGAATCTTTTTGCATTTCATGAAAAGAAGAACATCATTCTAGTTTACTTAAGCGAAAATATTTCATTAGTAGTGTCATTGAGAAACTAGAATTGCATCATCATAAGATTTGTAAATGAAATGAAACTTATTTTGTTGTTAAGGGAAGATTAAGTGAATTTAGGACATGTCTTAGTGAAATATTTCATTCTTTGATTGTTACATTGATCGTGTGCTCTCTATTCCTCAATTAGTGTTAAATTTCATCGAAGAAAAATTTGTTTTCTCATACAGCTACATATAGGAGTTTTTAGATGACAACAGTAGGGCCTTGGAATTTAAACCTAATTCAAGATCAACCGTTAAAATTTATTGAATTAACCTAAGGAAGCATTGAAACTTAATGCTCACATTTAGTTGTCTAGGCTAAAGACGTGTTCCAACATCTTTAAACCTAGCAGCTGGCATTCACTTTAGATAGCACTAGTACAGACTTGTGCTCCCCATATCGTCGTGTATATAAAGACATACCCCTATAGGTTTCCATCATTTATCTGTAGGAGGTCGAATCTGCTACCTTCTAAACATGATACACTGAACACAAAATTCAGGGAGATTTCCTAGTCGTACTTTTTGGTTCACCTAGAGGTATTCAACAGTTCACGGTTACCTAGCAATTCCTTTTGCCTAGATTATCGTTGATCTAGGTGGCTCTAGAGACACACACAGGACAAAGAGGGCTTATGAAATCTCAAAAATCAAATTGTTTGGATTATGATCGAACTAGGTTCATGTTAAAGATCTCGTCATCGTGACCATGATGGTGTGAATTGTTCATCAATCCGAGTCTGGATGAGGAAGTTAGAAGCAGTCAAAGTTCGGTTGAATTTTGTTGACTGGGCAAGTTAAAGGAGACATAATTTGGACTTTTTTCAGTAGATAAAATCCAGCCAACGCCGGCTAGATTCCGAGCGAAATTTTCGCCTCGTTAAAATCACTCCTTCGATAAAAAATCTGAATTTTCAAAAAGCGTCATTATGTTATAAACTATAAAAATTAATATATATATATAATATATATATATATATATATATATTATATATATATATATGGTGGAGGTGGTCCACCACCCCCACCACCCCACACCTCACCCTAACATGTACGTATTTTAAAAGGGAGATAGTGGGGGTCGAACCCGCCCAGCCCACGTGGCCAACCCCCAAGCAGGCGGCTCCATGTGATGTACCTTTAACCAACCATCGAACCCTCCATTAATACATAAACCAACACAACCTTAAAATGGGCCAAGTTTTGTTATAGAGGGTATGGGGCAGGCTGCCCAATGCGGACTGAACCCCCAAATACATATGCAATTTTTTTTAATGGAACAATAATGTATTAAAATGGGAGGGGCAGGGTTTGACCACCCGACCCCTCCTCAATTAATTTCACCTTAAACCAATCCACCTAAACCAATTTCTTGGTAAATCTGCCCGAGAAATTATATAACCCTTCATTTGCACAGTGCGCCCAGATGGAGGACGCAAGAGTGGGCATGGGAAATGAGCCATAATTTTTTATTAATTTTTAATGCAAGTGGAACCATGACTGAGCGAAATTTCTAGGAGAGAGAATTTTTTGCAATGTCCAAATTCGACAAATTTTATGTCGATCTTACACCTCTCAGCGACACGAACCCGATGGTGTAGTCAGCATCTTGATCTGAGTAGTAGATTTGCAGAGGACCTAGAGGAGGGAATCTTTAAGGAATCTAGGGGAATCTAAAATATTCCTTGAGCCCTAGATTTCCACTTTCTCATAATTCAGAAATTTGACAGTCGATTTTGGACTATTCATTGCCACAAATCTGCTGGTGCATTCAAATTCATCATTTTCTCATTCTATTTTTTGGCCACTTTTCTAAGTGGAGTGTGGGTGTCAACATTCATGTGCGAGCAGCCATCTCCATGAGATTCGATGCCATGAGATTTTACATGCTACCAGCTTCAGTAGTTTGACATCCTCTTCTTCAGATGGCCCCTAGATGTGAGGCATATGTAGTATTTTCATGTACTTCTTATACTATCATTGTGTTGCACAAATCCCTATTTGATGTTTGATGTGGGATCTTGGTTCTTACTCGTTTTCATGATTCCTACTTGATGTGATGCAGAATCATTTGTGTGATGTACTTGTTGTCATGATTTGTCATGTTGTGTTTTAGGATCCCTTTGTTGTATGTTGATGGGATATTAATGTTGTCGTCTTATATGTTTGCATTGAGATCCCTTTTATTGCATGTTGGCAGGATGCTCTTGATCATCGCGCATGAGTTTGTGTCATACTGATAAGAGTCCTTTTGACTGAGAGTTCCTGTAGCGAAACATATCTTGGAGCCACTCCTGCATAAGTTCATTTTCCTTGTATGATAGCGACATCACCTCTTATGTACATCATCACTATTGACAACACTTAATGCAATGACCTACACCATCTTAACACCGGGGCCCAGAGATGTAGTCCCTCCTGGATGAACTCCATTATCAACGCCTTATGTTCTCATGTGTTGATGATTGACATGTTCCTCTTCTTTATAGCATGCACATGTATTCAATTGTTTTTTTTAAAAATGAAATTTAACACATCACGAAAGTAAAAGGTCTTGGGAGGGTCCTTTGTCACACCCGGACTTGGATCAAGTGGTATCAAAATGGTCTTTGCATGGATGTGAATTGTAGCATGAAAAATGGAACGTGCAGCAGCAGAGGATGAAAAGGAAATGTACATATACACATCTCATGGAAGTATTTACATCCATATACATATATACATATACCAAAACACTATAGCAAAGCATATACCAAAAGACATCCACTCAAGCAACGAATATAGAAGGATACATAGTCCAAAACTGATAAGCTATCTCCCATGTAGGTTCATCGGTCCTGTTAGTGTCAATCTTGTTAGCCTGTCATTCAGATCGGAAATGCTTTTACCATGTCTTTTTAGGCTTTTGCCATCAAATTTTTCTGTTATTGGTTTACACAACAAATTTGGTCATTGTATGGTCAATCCAAAGATGAAGTCATTGTTTGAAATTTAACTCATGTTGGCCGCTTATCATAATTTATGAAGGTTTCACCATGAAAATGGGTCAAGTCATCATCATCATTCCGTTAGGTCTTAGGTCATCCATTAGGTCACAAGGGTCTCCAAGGTCCATCATTTCCATAAAAAACCACAATAAGTCAAACACGACAAAGCAACTATTGAAGAATTGATCTTGATTATTCACACATTCTTCATATTCTCATGATATCAAAGGTTTCAGAAGAGGAAGCTCCAGCATTCAGGAAAGCAAAAGCACATTTGCAATAGTGAAGGTAAAATATGTCTTCATAAAGTGAAATCAGTTCCTAAAGGAGGGTAGGTTTCTTTTCCTTTTTGAAGAAGTGAGGAAATTTTCCTATATAAACTCAAAAAGCCTCATAACTCTTTCATTCATATCCTATTCACTCCTTATCATCAAGTTCACTTGCCCAAAAAAGCAAAAAACTTGTTCCCTAGGAGAAAATAGCAAAAAATTTGAGGTGTTGTGTGTAGAAGTACTGCATTACACTTAGGAGGTAGGCGTTGCACTTCTGTGAATTGAGCTGCACTTTGGTGCTGTGCGTAGGAACACTGCGCTATGCGCAAGACAAAGTGTGCTGAAACTCACCAAAATTCTCCCAAACTCCAAATTTTCGCTTCCAAGCTTGGTCTAATTGTCTTCTAAGCTAAGGAACAAGTAAGTACACCATCAACCTCTATCTTTTTCTTTCCCACTTTCATTCCATGTCAATAATTTTTCAAGCTAGGGTTTATAGCAATTTTTTCATGGCAAATGCTAGGGTAAAAATGGTCATCATAATCTTTGATCTCCAAAACATGTAAACTGATATCCTACACCTGCACACATGTTTGATGAGTCATTTTGACCAGTTTATCTACCTCTAAACAAAGTTTAACACTGAAAAAGCAAAACCCTAGCTCATTCGTAGAGTTCTTTTGGGAAAATTTCATCATAAACCTTCTTCGTCTCACTTGCAAGTGACAGACTCTTTCACTATTTTCTTCACTCATTTCCATCAGTTTTCAAGGTCATCTCATCTTTCATAAAACCCCTCCCATATTCTTGTTAAAATCTCCTACATATCACTTCATTTCCATTCACACCTCACATCTATTTTCAATTCCTACTACTAGGACTTTGTGTCATCATGGAGGCTGAATCTTTGCCAGAAAGAAAAAGACAACACAAAGAAGGGAGGATTCTCAGATATGAACCATCAGACTGTAATACAATCAACTCCTATCCTTTCATCAAATAGTGCTTTGATGATGTTCACTGCTTGGAATTTTGTAAACGAGTAAGTGAAGCAAGGTTTTCTGAGCAACTAACAGATTGGGTAGCAACACAATTGAAAGGAGAGATTGTTGTCATTGTTGGTATTGAGTTTAGCTTCTCATTGGCCTCCATCTCACTAGCAACTGGTTTACTAGACAATGGCGAATATTGGTTTAAGGGAATGAGTCTAGATCTTGAAAACTACAAGCCCTTCTTAAAGATGCCATACAGATATACACTTACTCACCTCCTACCTTTCAGATATTTTCTAGAGAAATATGCCCCTTAAATGAAAACTATCATGAGATTCTTTACTTGTGAAGGTAGATTCTCCAGGTTGTATGCCTATCATATTCGCCTCTTGATGCACTTCACATGTCAAAAGCCACTCAACATGTGTAATTACTTGTTCAAGAGCATTTCAAAAATGTCTAAAAAGATACAATTAAAGGACAAAGAGCACTCTCCAATCTTGTTCCATCACAATCTCATCAAAACCATTGTCCTTCATCAACTAGCAGAGAGAGGTATGGCTTGGGAAGCCTTTCTAGAAGAAAATTTAAAATGACATGAGGAAAATGCAACATCTCAGTCCCTAAGTGCACCAAAACAACAAATAGAGATGGGGTCATCTAGAAAAACAACTGAGAAGATTTAGCTACCTAAGCCAGAGGTGATCATAGTGTATAAGAAAGGGCAGAGGCTTGTGTTTTTTATCACAAAGAGAAAGGGGCCAAATCTTCTTCATCGACAAAGCAGGAATTGACAGCAAAGGATAAGGATATAGTGGAGCATGAGTTTGAGCTAATTGATCCAGAGGCTAAAGATCAAACCACAAGCATGAGACAGACTATCAGGGACAAATACTACCAAATCAAGGAGCTAGCGATAAATTTGGAAAGGGAAAAGTATGTTATATCATTCCTTGAACAGGAAAACAATCAACTCAAAGCAAAGGAGTTGATCTTAGAAAAGGAAAAAGCTAAGCTAATGTAGCAAGTTAGAAAAGGTAAAGAGATAATGACATCAAGTGAGCCTGAAGCATCAAAGGTGAAAGGGAAAAGGAAAATACCAAGATCAAGAGATTCAAGGAAGCTTTGCAAGAGGAACAAAAACAAATGTTGCTTAATGAAGACCTTGACCTAGAAGAAAGGATTTCCCTAGAGGTACATCAAGATAAATAATATTGGCTTAATAGGGTGAATGAACACTTGGAGAAGGAAAACAATGACAATCAAATGCTCAGAAACATGGCACGTCATTATCAAGCTCAAAACATGATCACCAAGGTCAAAGTAAAACAACTTGAAAACAAGCTCAAGGAGGCCAAAAAGGATCAAAAGGATGAGGGAAACTTGGAGATTCTTGTTGAAGCATCCATGAACCTATAAAATACTTATTTTTACACTTTCCCTCCAATTTTGAGCAAATTCTGAGCATTTTGATTTTTTTGGCAAAGTTAAGATTCTCTATGTAGTGGCACAAGTTACATGGCTAGGTGATGTAGACATGAATAAATGTACATCATAGGTTGATTTTGATGTTTATGAGGCATCATAAAAGAAGAAAACTCCTAAACAAACTCTTCATGAAGTCTTTGAGTTGCACCTTCTCACTCTCATGTGTTGGTTGAGAGAATCTTGGAGTCAGTTCCTCCACCAAGGAATTCGACTCCTGAAGGTGGGAAAGTGGTCTAAAAGAGTCTATAAGTATCATTTCACTTCAAGAGAAGAAGGTTGAACTTTTTTTGAAGGAGGCTTGCATTGTAATCATCTTTAGCTAATACAGACAGAGGTTGCAGCTATTTTCAAGGAACTCTAGCCCAGTGAGTTCATGATGCTTGTACTTCATTATTTTTATTTTATCATGGTCTAAACATATTTATCTACATTATATCTCTTCTTTCTATGAATTCCTTGTGATAAAAACTCATAATTCTTGTTTTTCAAGTTCTGTTATCTAGTTTTCATAGTTATGTGTTTGTTTTCCTAAGCTAATGAAATCATATTTATTTATGCTCATTAGTTTCTTCCACAGTATACCCTCCATACTACACTGAAAAATACTCAAATTACACCATGTCTTATTACATATAGCTCCTTCTTATGTTTGCTCTTGCATTCCCACAACCTAGACCTACTTGTGGCTCCAAGGCCTAAGTTCAGTGAATCCTTAAAAACCAAATTTTCACAAACAAACAAACAAATACTCATATCTAGTCTAGAATCCATTTACTTTAAAGTCATATCACTGATAAGAGACTTAGAGAGATCCCTCTCATGTTCAGTAGGGCTAGCTACTGAGCTAAAGTGGTTTGAGGTTACCCTTGTTGATTTCCTTTTCAGCCTAGGAGATTGTAAGTCTAATAGCGCCCAAAGTGCTTCCATTGCACTTTAACCTGCTTGATTTCTCAGTTCTTGAGCATGATCATATTTCTTTGCAAAATGAACTGATGTTCTAGCTAGAGTTATCCTTTTGGCTCCACCTACAATACATACCAGCCAATCAAATGATAAACATCTCTGACATACTTCTTAAGCAATGACACATGGAATACATTGTAGACTTTCACTATTAGAGGCAGTGCATGTTGATAGGGTGCTGGTCCAATCCTCTCAAGAATATTAAAAGTTCCACAATACCAAGGTGCCATCTTAGCACATGATCCAATCCTCAAGGAGCTCTTCTTGGGCCTGATGCGCAAGTACACTTGTTCCCCAACTTGAAACTCCTTAAACATCCTGTTTTGATCTGCATAATTCTTATGTCTATCTTGTGTTGCCTTTAGATTCTTCTTGATTACATACATTTCCTATTCCATCTCTACCAACATGTTTGGTCATATCAACGCCCTATTCATTGGATCACTCAAATTGATGGGAGTATTATAACTCCACCCGTAGAGTGCCTCAATGGACTCATCGTCGAAGATTCCTCATATACATTGTTATAAGTGAACTCAACCAGTGGAAGATACTCTTCCCACTTTCACTGCTGGTACATGACATGCATTCTCACCATGTCTTCCAAAATCCCATTGACCCTCTTGGTCTGCCCATCTATGTGCAGATGATAAGTTGTGTTGTAGTACAACTATGTAACCAAACCTACAAATAACTCCTTCTAAAACTTGGAAGTTAACTTGGAACCTCTATTTGATATTATATTATTTGGTACACCATGCAACCTCACTATATCTCTAGTCAATATTTTTTCTACATCATTAGCTAAATAATTAGACTTCACTGGAATGAAGTGTGCTACCTTTGTGAACCTGTCTACCAGAAGCAAGATAGAATCATGCTAGCTAGATGTCCTCAAAAAACCTGTAATGAAATCCATGGAAGTGACCTCCCATTTCCACTCTTGAATCAGAATCAGTTGTAGTAATCCACATGAATGCTTACACTTTACTTCTACCTATTGACAATTCAAGCACCTAGCCACAAACCTTGCCACTTCCTTCATCAAATTCGACCAATAATATAAATTTTTCTCCATTGTCAATGTCTTTTGATATGCTGAGTGACCTAAATATGGTTTAACATGAAATTCCCTCAAGATAAGTTTCTTAATCTCATTGTTGTTCAACACATAGATCATGTCCCTAAACCTGACCAAACCATCTATTGTGAGATGATAGTCCACATCCTGATCATCTATACTCTGTTGTAACCTGTGCATAATCTCCCTATACCTGTCATCTTGTTGTCCTACCTATAAGATCTAATCCTATAAATTTGTCCCATAGAAGCTCATAGTTGCTATGTGATTTATTTGTACTCTCCCGCTAAGAGAATCCACAACCTTGTTCTCTTTACCTTTAAGGTACCTAATATCAAATTCAAAGTCATTGATCATGGCCAACCATATAGCTTATCTGGCATTCATGTTTGGTTGGTTAAATAGATATCTGAATCCATTGTGGTTGCTCATCAGTACAAACCCCTTTCCAAGAAGGTAGTTCCTCCATATCTCCAAAGCATGGATGATCACTGCCAACTCAAGCTCACGTGTAACAAAATTTTCCTCGTGTTGATTCCATTTCCTTGATTCATAACATACCACCTCTACCTCTTGCATCACAACCCCACCAAGTCCTTTCTTGCAAGCATATGTACACACCGCAAACTCTTTATCCAGATCTGCAATCCTTAAAACTTGAGCATTGGTCAACAACTACTTCAACTTCTCACAACTAGTTGCACACTCCTCTATCCATTCAAATATCTTGCCTTTCCTCTGAAATGATGTAATGGGATAGGAAATCTGGGAGAAGTTCCTGATGAACCTCCTATAATAACCTACTAACCCCATGAATGATCTGACCTCATCCACATTTCTAGGAGCTTCCCACTCCATGATATCTTTTATATTTTCTGGATCCGCTACTATTCCTTCCTTGGAAACAACATGCCCTAAGTAATGTACCTGTGTCTAAAAGAAACTACATTTTCTAAGCTTGGCATACAACTGATGCTCTCTTAGCAATATCAATACTGATCCTAAGTGCTTGGCATGCTCTTCCTCATTCTTGGAATATATCAATATATCATCAATGAATATAATAACAAACTTGTCCAGATAAGGATGCAATACATTATTCATCAAGCACATAGAAGTAGCTAGAGCATTAGTCAAACCAAATGGAACTACAACAAACTCATAATTCCCATACCTAGTCTAGATAAGTCTTGTAGATGTCCTCTTCTTTAATGCATACCTGATGATATCCATTCAATCTTCGAGAACACTGTTGGTCCCTTCAACTAATCAAATAAATCATCAATCCTCAGTAGCATATACCTGTTCTTGATGGTCACCTTATTCAATTTCCTATAATCGATATACAATATGAGAGTACTATCCTTCTTCTTCACAAACAACATTGGTGCACCCCAATGAAATACACTTGGCCTAATGTATCCCTTGTTAAGCATTTCCTTCAACTACAACTTCAGTTCCATTAAATATGGTGTACTTATCCTATATGGTGCCTTTGATGTTGGTGTTTCCCCTAGTATTAACTCAATATAAAAGTCCACTTCCTTGTGAGGCGGAAACTTTGAAATCTTTGTTGGAAAGATATCTTGAAACTATCGGAAAACTAGGTACATCCTTAAGACATCTGCATCCTCAACTTCCTTACCTGTATCACTAGAAATATGCACTGCAAATAACACATACATTTTCTGTTATGCTCTTGACCTATGAGAAATTCCAGAACACCAAATATGAAAAGAAATACAACCCACAACACAGAATAAAATGAGAAAAATAGCAGGTATTTTATTATTCAAAGACAAAAGCAATGTTCATTCGCCTCTTTGAGGGGGCA
>APFE030920962.1:18306-39051 GCA_000404065.3 Pinus taeda
GCTTGCTTCAGCCCATAAAGAGCTTTCTTCAATTTGCACACTTTGTGCTCTTCACCTTTCTTTCCATAGCCTAGAGGCTGTTCAACATAAACCTCTTCCTTTAACACTCCATTTAGGAATGCTGACTTCACGTCCATTTGGTAGACTTTCCATTTGTTTTGTGCTGCTATGGACAGCATTGCTCTCACGGTTTCCATTCTTGCAACCGGTGCAAAAGTCTCCTCATAATCTCTCCCATACTGCTGCTTGTACCCTTTGACAACCAGCCTTGCCTTGTGCCTTTCTATCTTGCCTTCAGCATTGCTCTTGGTCTTGTAAATCCATTTCACTCCAATGACCTCTTTACCTTTTGGTAGCTCAACCAAATCCCATGTTTTGTTTCTTTCTATGGCATTCATCTCCTCATCCATAGCTTCTATCCATTTTTTATCTTTAATTGCTTCCTCGAAATGAATAGGAACATCAACTTGACAAAACAAGGCAAATAAGGAATTCATTCCTTCATCATAAATATCACTTAAATTCCTAAACTTCTTACCTCTTTAATTTGGTGTGCAAGTGCTTGAGGATGCACTTGAATTTCCTCCTTGTGGCGTGCTTGGAGAAGCACTCTCATTTATCCTCAATGGTGTCCCTTGCTGTCCTTGTGTTGGCGCTGCTGTTTGGGGATGCATTTCAGCCACCTCCTCATCATCTTCATCATGAGACAAGCAGTTTTTAACATTCACTGTTTTCTCTATGCTTCCATCCCAAGCTTCCTCTTCAATGAATTGAACATCTCTGCTGATAAAAAACTTTTTGGTGGATGGGATATACAACCTGTAGGCTTTGGATTCCTCACTGTATCCAATAAAAAGACATTTCTCCCCTTTGCTGTCCAACTTCCTCCTTAGATGATCTGGAATGTGTGCATAGGCCACACATCCAAAAACTCTCATGTGGGTGACTCCTTGCTTTCTCCCACTCCATGCTTCTTCTGGCACTCTGTTCATCACTGCTTTTGTAGGACACCTGTTCAGAATATATGCTGCACAATTTACAGCTTCAGCCCAATATTCATTTGGCAAATGCTTTGCCTTCAACATGCTTCTCGCCATATCCATGATGGTCCTGTTCTTCCTTTCAGCAACTCCATTTTGCTGTGGGGTGTACCTTGCTGTAAATTGTTTATGAATTCCATTTTCTCTACAAAATCTTAGGAATTTCTTGGAGATATACTCACCTCCTCTATCAGTTCTCAAAACTTTAATATGCAGCCCACTTTGGTTTTCCACAAGCTTTGAAATTTCGGAAATTTTCAAACACTTCACTTTTGTTCTTTAGAAAATAAACCTAAGTCTTTCTGGTGAAATCATCAATGAATGTTAGGAAATATTGGCTGCCTGCTAAAGATGGGGTTTGCATTGGTCCACATACATCTGAGTGGACAATCTCTAAGGGTGTCTTTGCCCTTATACTTTTCCCTGATGGAAAACTTTCTCTATGTTGTTTCCCCAAAATGCAAACTTCACAAACGCTGTCCGGTTTCTCTATCAATGGTAATCCTTTCACCATTCCTTTTCTGCTTAACAAGTTTAGACCTCCAAAATTGAGATGTCCAAATCTCAAGTGCCACAACCAATTTTCATCCTTTGGCACGCTTTGGAAGGCCTCTTGGGTAACTGCTGCAATTTCATTTTTGTTTTTCAAATCTGCCCTGATCCTGAGAGGGAACATCCTGTTCCTTGTCATCTTCACTTCAACAATGCATCGTTTGCTGGGTGCTATATCCATGATAGTACACACATCATTCATAAAGTAAACATTGTAACCCTTTTGAACAAGCTGTCCAACATTCAAGAGGTTACATCTCATTCCAGGGACATAATAGACATCTGCTATGGTTTTCCTTTCACCCTTCTTTGTAAATATTTTTATTTCTCCTTTTCCCATAACAGAAACTTTGCTATCAGTTCCTAGTGTGACTTCTGATTTCATGTTTTTATCTAGGGCAAAAAAGAGAGCTATATTTCCTGTCATATGGTTGCTGCAACCTGAGTCTAAAAACCATATGTCTTCACTATTTGTTTCAGCCATGTTACAAGCTAACAACACATTAGTTTGGCTGATGTTATCTCTAGTAACATTTGCATTTTGTCTATTACTCATATCATGCTGCTTCTTCCTACAATCACTGGCATAATGCCCATATTTTTTACAATAATAGCATTGGACATTGGATTTTTCATACCTTTGTCCTTGAGCATGATGTTGTCCTCTTTGTTGGTTGCTCCCTTGGCCTTGGTTCTGATTTGAATTGCTGCCTCTTCCTTGAGCATTTGCTGGACTGTTCCTTCCACCTCTGTTCTGGCTTCTGCCTCTTCCTCTCTTGTTTCCTCTGCCTTGACCTCTTCCTCTTCCAAAGGACATCTGGGTCTTAAAGGCTTGCTCTAGAGATGAGTTTTCATTCCTACTCAATCTCTGCTCATGTGTTATCAGTGATGCATGTAGCTCATCAACTGAAAAGTTTGAGAGATCCTTTGTCTCTTCAATGGTGGTGACAATAGCATCAAACTTTGAGGGTAAGACCTCAATATTTTCTCCACAATCCTCCTTTCTTCAATGGTTTCTCCATGAGTCCTCATCTGTGTGATCAGACCAATTACATGTGTGAAGAATGAGTCAATGTTGTCTGACTCCTTCATGCACAGATTCTCAAAATCTTTCCTCAGCAACTGTAGTTTTGATGTCTTCACTCTCTCCATGCCTTGATAGGCTGTCTTGAGGGTCTGCCATGCTTCATTGGATGTCTTGGCTGCTGCTATCCTTGGAAACACACTCTCATGCACTGCTTGATATAAGAATACAAGGGCTTTTGAATCCTTCTTCTTATTGCTCTTTAATAGATCTTTCTCTGCCTGAGTTAATCCATTAAACTCTTCTTCATTTGCTGGCTCTTCAAATCCATATTCAAAAAATTCCCATTAATCTTGTGAGGCAAATACAACCTTCATGGTTATGGCCCAATAGTCATAGTTTTCCCCATTAAACTGTCGGAGCTGAGTGTTAAACATACCCATACCAGTGCTTGTGCTGGCCATTCCTTGCATCCTTAGTTATGCTTCAATTTCTTGACTGTTTATTTTAAAACAACTGACTGCTTCTTCAACAACACATAAAAAAAACTTTGTGAAATACTTGAGTATTTTCTTGACTAAGCCTTCACTCTACTGGAGAAGATCTACTGCTGCAACAAAAGACTCCTCCCTTCAGCTTCTTTGTCACCTTCAAAGAGCCTAAGCCTTCTCTGATACCACTGTTGGGGATTTTTCTCGTAAAATCCCAAAAACAAACAATTCAAGCACACAGAGGCAATGCTCTGTTTCCTTTACTCCAGGACCTTTTTGCACAGGGAAGCTTTAAATTTTTTTTTTTTACTGAGAACAGAGTATTTCACCACCATAAAAATATTTCTATTCATTAAAACAAAAATCACTGATACATATTCATCCTCTATGATGAGAGGGATTCACCAAAAAAAACATTCAGTAAAGCTCTGTCTCTTTTACAAAATGATTTTTACACTGCTGTGTAAAATCTTCATTCATTGTTGTAAAATAAATTTACATGGATTTACTGCTGTAAAAATAAATAAAATCAACACACTGCTGTGTGTGGAAATTACGCCTTCACCAAAAACTTACATTACCCTTTTCACTGCTGTCTGAAAGACTTCATTGTTTTCACTGATACATGCTTCCATCATTTTCATTACATGCTCCCCATGTGTTTTTCTTACTCCCTACTTCGCACTACTGTGAGTTTCATTTCACAATACAATTAACCAAAAAAAAAATACAATATGTGTTTTACTTGTTCAGTAAAACAAAACTTACACCCGTGAATAATTAAAAGCAATATAATTAAAACTATATGACATTGCCCATTCCTATTATAAATTCGCCATACCTCCGTAAGAAATAAAAATATTAAAATTAAAAGCTTTTACCAAAACTCTATGAACCCATTTAAATTGCCTTTATGTTTCACTGGCGGTCAACCCAAAAACTTTACGCAATGTCAAAATTTATTTGCGGCAGGTTTGTGATGTCCGTCAACCATTGATTTTCCCTCAAGAAATCGAACGGTCCACAATGATATCGGGTGAGCCTTTTTAACCGAACTTTACCTCCCGAGATTGTCAGAGATGGTGATGTATGGGGAGAGCCACGTGTCAACACTATATTTTCTTGGGTCGCTTGTGTACGAAAACTGCCTTCACGCAAAAGCGGTCCGAGAAGCCTCAAGCGGATTTGTGGTTTTACTGCGGTGGTTTCGGGTGTTGGTACAGCTGCGTTGAAATTACATATTCAACAATTTCTCCACTGTCTAGGGCTAGATGTGAACGAGAAGTGTTGAGTCACGACTCCTCTTTCAGTTTTTTTCATGAGTTTTCTTCCGCATACGCACCGATACAGGCTTGAATCTCTCAACACTGTGATGATGGGGATAGATCCGCCCTGAACTTGCGGAAAGGACTGATAATCCATTCAATGACTTGTTGTGATACATCAGACCTGGGCTCACATAGGTTGTCTGGAGTAGATCCACAGTTTTTTACACCACCTTCTACATCAACACCCATCAGAAAGGTATGGTATACGAAAAAATCTTCGACCTCACATATCAGATCAAGGTTTTCCTCACATTTTGTGTGCATCTTATTTATGTCAAGGAGGATCTAGATCTATAACGGGGACTTCCGAACGACTAGCATCGGATCTGTCCCCACTTACAATTGAACTCATATGTTTTCCTCACGTTATGTGCGCATCTAATTCTAGTCAAGGAGGATCTAGATCTATACCGGGGACTTCCGAACGTCAACCATCGGATCTGTCCCTACATGCAATTGAACTCATAGGTTTTCCACACGTTTTGTGCACATCTTATTCTAGTCAAGGAGGATCTGGATCTATTTCGGGGACTTACGAACGACTACCATCAGATCTATCCCCACATAGAATTGAACTCATAACACCAAGGAATCCATAGTATGCGACTGTGCCTGTCCACGCTACTAGAACCAAAAATCTCCTTTGCTACTAATCTAGCTCTTGGTACATAAGCTTCTGCGGATCAGGATGATCAGAAATGCTTCCAAATTTTTCTCAAAACACTTGATGGTAAATCTTCTTTGGTATGGGTACAGGCTTTAGATGAGGTTTCACTTTTGAAGCAAGCATCATGCAAAAACTTGGCTATCCATCATACCTTCAAAACTTGATCTATGGTGGTAGTTTTATGTAGGATAATTGAAATTTACATGAATACAATATTCAATCTGCATCCACCATCATCCTAAATCTGAGATTGAGAGGTGGAGTGGTGAGATCTACTATGTGAAGAGGAACAAGAGGTATTTCTAACTCTCAATTACCAAAAATAGCAGAACTAAACCAAGAACACATCAATGGTGGATTATCCTACAAAAGCATAACACATCAATGGTGGATTATCCTACAAAAACCTCCTACATACCTCCTACATGGAAAAGCAACACACACAACTTACACCAAACAAACTCATAACAGGGCCCAGTCCCTACATAGTAGAGCAAATGGATTATTTCCTTGAACATCTACATTACAGAAACAATCATCTTTGTACCACTTATGAAACTCAAGCCATCATTTGCAGGTTCAACAGTTTCTCACCGAAACCAATGGATCTATTTTAGTGGATCTTCACAAACTGAAAAACAAACTGTGAAATATACCTATAATCTAAAGGTTTTTTCGTTGTTAAGTTTGCATTGATTAGAAGATAGAGAAGTTATACTACATGAAGGTCCATGGTTTTGGGGATCAACTAGACTTTTCATCATTCCATGGTTCCCAAATTTCGATACCAACACCATCGAGTATCGAGAATGTTGGTCTGAGTCATAACCTTCCCCTACATATCTAGCATAAACAAGTGCTAGAAGGCATTGGGACTATATTAGAACCATAAGTGTGTAAGTGGATTTCAGTCTAGAATAGATGGACACAATTTTTAGATTTAGAAAACACAACCTTCAAGTGAGGACAAACAGGACATCTACGAAAGAAGCAAGTGAGAAAATAGTCCAAACTATGGCAATTCCCCCAAATGAGCTAGATGAAAAAGAGGCTGAAGGAAAAAAAAGAGGCCATACCCAATATGGAAAATCAAAATTGGCAAGAAAAATATGGAAATATGGAAACAACACCAAAACAAACTATATAAGGTCACTCCAACACAGTTAGCAAGGATACCAGAGGTAAAGGATCCTAGCACCTACAAATCATAATAAGATACAACTCTCTACATATACATATAATTCATTAGTACCTTCCCAAATTATAATAAAATACAGCTCTATGCAAATACATATAATTCATCTTTATGCTACAGCCTAGAGTAAATTCAAAATAACATACAAAGCTTGTTAAGAATTTTGACCCAACAAACTACAATCTGTCTTCTTTCATTTCCTTCCTAGATATTACAAAACTTAATATTTTACCACCAATGTATCCATAGATGTGCTTAAAAAAGGTTAAGCTCACTCCTACAATTTTAAAAAGATCTATTATCAAACACATTCCACATTATAAACAAGTGATAGACTTAATGTGACTACTAATCTATAGAGGAATAAGTAGAATGTTTGAATAGATATGTTAAGCAAATGTTGGATGAAAAATGAGGAATTTCCAAATAGTTCACTTTGCATGACTTATTGAAATTGAAATTATTTATGATTTTAGATTTATTTAACTTACGATTTATCATGCTCTCAGAGGGATCAAATGCAACCATGTGCAAATCTTTTCTCAAATTCTACATTCCAAAAAAAAATTTGCAACTTGAAGAATTTGATCCCTCTAGATAGATAGTGAGTTAAACTGATCTAGACTAGTTTTAAAAAATATATACGTGAATTTTCAATTAAAGATAGAAGAAAAAGAATAAAAGATACCTCTATAAAATACACCTTCAAATAATTATAAAGTCAAATGACTAAACTCCATGTCAAACATTTATAAAAAATAAAATCTATGAAAAATAACTAAGTAAAATTAATAAAATAAATATTCTTTAAAATAAAACTTTAAAATATGAGTGAGAGGGTTAAAAATATCGTAATTTCATAGATGTAAATACCAATTTTTACTTTAAATCTAAGAATGATTTGGCTCTATATTCTCAGATTCTTTGATGATTTTAAATAAACACGAAGCATATAATTATATCGGAAGTTAGCAAATATGGATTGAAATCGAGGATGGAATTTTATTCTTTTGCCGGAGTTGCTCGCAAAAGTAAACCTAAGCCATAATTCCTGCCTTAAATTTCTGCCTTTTGTTTAATACTGAAAATTCATGAATGTAATATTAATTTCTGTCTTTTGTTTGATATGGAAAATTCGTGAATGTAATATGACACATTTACGGCAAAATTACAGTTAATTTTCTGCAAAGAAATTACCCCACAATTACAGTGAATTTTCAGCAACAAAATTAAAGATTTTAACGTCGTGGAGTAAGGAATTAAATGGCGAAAAGAAAAAGATTGTTTGATAGGGAAAATTTATGAATGTAATATTACACATTTACAGGTTCGGAGTGGAACTTACTCGTAAGTGGAGAGCACGGAGAACACGAATCCAGCTGCTCAAAGCCAATACAAATCTAGTGAATATAAATATGGGTAATACTCAGCCAAAACAAATCCAGTGAATACAAATCTAGCCAATCGTTAATAAATTTTTAATTATTTATTTATATATATATATATATTTTTTCCATAGATTGATATTAATTTTTTATTTATATAATTATTTAAAAATATTTTATGAGTTTATATTAAATTTTAAATCTTATAAATTAATAAGTTACACATCATACTAGTTGTAAAATAATTTATTTATCATATTAATAATAATTCATTATTATAATAAAATTTACTTCTTTTGAGCCTTTTGCATTTAAACAACTAAAAACTATTAATAATTAATAGTAAATTTGCCCACAATTATTAATATAGCATGTTGTATATATGGCATGCTGTATATATATCTTCCCATTTCAAATCATGATTTTTATAAGGGCTATTAGTGATGGGCTTTGTCATATTAATTAACTCTCACTAATGAAATATATATTTAAAGCATATAATATTTAAAGAAATAATAATTAAAGACAATAATACAAGTGATATATTATATAGGCTAAATTTGTTGAAAAATATTTTGATTAAGGATTAAAGTATTTTAAATAGTTGAATAACAGTTATTTTTTTAATTACTAAAGAAAATATTAATCTATTATAAATAGTGAAAATTCTCCATTATTCTATATTATATTAATATAATGTAGCAAATCACCATATTGAAATATTAATAAAGTAATGATATCAATGTATTTTATTATCTATAAATAAAATGTCTTTATATATATATATATATATATATATTTATATAAAATAGAAAAATTCTCCAATCATGGTGAAATAATGAGATATTTAAAATTATACAAACAAAGATTAACTATAATTATTTATGAGTTTTATCCTAAAATATAAAGAAAAAATGATGCAAATAAATTTACATTATTCATAAAATATGTTAATCATATCAATCAATGAATCAATAAATTTATATAATTAATAAAATAAAACTTAATTGAAATTAATAAGTTAGGAACTAAAAAACTATGAAAAAATAATATTTATTAATATACAATCCATTTATGTTCTATAATGGAATTTTAGTAGTTACACTTGAAAAATAAGATAATAAATTACGTTTTTAGACATACTTCTTGTATGTAAAAAAATTCATACTATATATATATACTTAAAATTTTATTATATATATCTAACTATAATACTTCAATTTTTATTTTATATATATAATAATTTGAAAATTATATATTTAAGCCGTAAGGCGTTTTTACGTCGTAAGGCGTTTCCCTCTGAAATGAACTTCCCTATATGCTTTTCTGTCCTAATGTTAACCGTCAGATCTATTGTTAGACGATTCAACAATTATCTGTCGTCCAACTAAAACATTAAATTAAAAAACAATTATTAGTTAAGAAACTAATTAAACCTAGCCCAGCGCTTCGTCTACCTAAGTGGGCCGTCCTGTGCTGCACGAGCTTTTGCTGCAGGAGGAGGGCCAGGAGGATGAGGAGGGCCACGCACCACGGATTTCTCTACAGGAGAAGGTTTCTTGTGCTTTTCTTCTATTTTTAGGGTTTTTTTTGTGACTGGTTTTCTTGTTTGTGCAGGAATGCCCTAGATGTACAGTCTAACAGATGTACAGTCCAAGAACTTCTACCCAACTTCTACCCAGGTCTGGAACTCTATCGATTTTTACGGTGCAGGACCAACACCTTCCCGTTGGTTTTGGAACTGGCTATGTTTTTTGTGAACTGGCTATGTTTTTTGTGGTGGAGAGCCGATGTGATGAAGGCTCCGAAGATTTGGGCATTTCGAGTCGATTAATGTAGGTTTGAATCTCCCGCATAGGATATATCTGGAAACAAAAGTGCATCTTGCTTAGAAAACATTCAATATTTGTTATTTGTTTATTGAACGAGACTGTGATTTGTTGGGTGAGGAATCGAATCTGGGGTATCCAAGAAACTAGTTTTTCAATTTTATCGTTGCAGGCCTCCACTGGCTGGATCTGGTACCAAGAAGAGAAGCTTGAAATGGATGTCTATTCAGACCCACAATCAAACTAGTCCTAATATTTTGCTCACCTCATCTTCTGTTGAATGATGGAAAGAAACCTTCAAAGTTTTTAGCCCTCGCAGCTCTGGAAGAGGGATATCGAGAATTTCATAATACAAGATGTCAGAAGTCTGTCAAAAACAACCATCCATATCTCAGTACATTGAAGAGCTGGCACATAATAGAGTTTCACTTTCAAAAATCTGAAAATATACCTACAAATTTACTTCTATTTTTGAATAAATAAAAGCATGTGATGTGTACCTGATTATAATGTATTAACATATCACTTAAGTTATCTACACCTATGAATCTGTGCGTCCAACTAAAACATTAAATTAAAAAACAATTATTAGTTAAGAAACTAATTAAACCTAGCCCAGCGCTTCGTCTACCTAAGTGGGCCGTCCTGTGCTGCACGAGCTTTTGCTGCAGGAGGAGGGCCAGGAGGATGAGGAGGGCCACGCACCACGGATTTCTCTACAGGAGAAGGTTTCTTGTGCTTTTCTTCTATTTTTAGGGTTTTTTTTGTGACTGGTTTTCTTGTTTGTGCAGGAATGCCCTAGATGTACAGTCTAACAGATGTACAGTCCAAGAACTTCTACCCAACTTCTACCCAGGTCTGGAACTCTATCGATTTTTACGGTGCAGGACCAACACCTTCCCGTTGGTTTTGGAACTGGCTATGTTTTTTGTGAACTGGCTATGTTTTTTGTGGTGGAGAGCCGATGTGATGAAGGCTCCGAAGATTTGGGCATTTCGAGTCGATTAATGTAGGTTTGAATCTCCCGCATAGGATATATCTGGAAACAAAAGTGCATCTTGCTTAGAAAACATTCAATATTTGTTATTTGTTTATTGAACGAGACTGTGATTTGTTGGGTGAGGAATCGAATCTGGGGTATCCAAGAAACTAGTTTTTCAATTTTATCGTTGCAGGCCTCCACTGGCTGGATCTGGTACCAAGAAGAGAAGCTTGAAATGGATGTCTATTCAGACCCACAATCAAACTAGTCCTAATATTTTGCTCACCTCATCTTCTGTTGAATGATGGAAAGAAACCTTCAAAGTTTTTAGCCCTCGCAGCTCTGGAAGAGGGATATCGAGAATTTCATAATACAAGATGTCAGAAGTCTGTCAAAAACAACCATCCATATCTCAGTACATTGAAGAGCTGGCACATAATAGAGTTTCACTTTCAAAAATCTGAAAATATACCTACAAATTTACTTCTATTTTTGAATAAATAAAAGCATGTGATGTGTACCTGATTATAATGTATTAACATATCACTTAAGTTATCTACACCTATGAATCTGATGGGTTGAGGCTTTGGTTGCTGTGAGTAGCAATTATGTGCTGTGAGACGGCTTTTTGAGGGATCGTCCAAATCAAGTTGCTGTGCAACTCTCTCCGAAACATCGTCATAAGTAGAGAGCTTTGAGCTACAAGAGTTACAAACCATGACTTTAAATAAGCCAACATTGTCCCTTAACTTTTAAGATATAAATATAATTCCCTCCCTCTATATAATTACAAATACCAAGGTTGAAATCACTTACAGTTTCAAACAAAAATCATCTTCCCTGGACCTATCCAGGCGCTGAAAATGTAAGTTCTTGATCTCCTTCACGATCTAGAATGATCCCCCTTGCACCTGCCTCCCATAGCAACCATAGGGTTTTACTGCTTAACTTCAAATAATTTATGAATTTTTATCTTCTCAGGTGTTATTATGTACAAACAAATGCCTAGTTGACTTGTACAGACATCCCTGGTGTGACTTACTGGATCTGGTATCCTTGGGTGGAACAAGGGTAGAACTTCTGCCATAGTGATCACCTTTTAGAAGAATTTGACAAATCACTCCGAAGCTATGGAATCTGCTGCTCATAGCCCCTTGTACCATACTGTCTATTATTAGTGGCCATGGCTAGGTGTTCTGCACAGACTGGCATCCAGAATTCATGAAGACTCCCCAATCAAGCCCCCATGAAAATGTCCTGTGGAGCAAAGTTCGTGGCCATCTTTTGTTGAATGATGGAAAGAAACCTTCAAATTTTTTAGCCCTCGCAGCTCTGGAAGAGGGATATCGAGAATTTCATAGTACAAGATGTCAGAAGTCTGTCAAAAACAACCATCCATATCTGAGTACATTGAAGAGCTGGCACATAATAGAGTTTCACTTTCAAAAGTTTGGAAATATACCTACAAATTTACTTCTATTTTTGAATAAATAAAAGCATGTGATGTGTACCTATTATAATGTATTAACATATCACTTAAGTTATCTACACCTATGAATCTGATGGGTTGAGGCTTTGGTTGCTGTGAGTAGCAATTATGTGCTGTGAGACAACTTTTTGAGGGATCGTCCAAATCAAGTTTCTGTGCAACTCTCTCCGAAACATCGTCATAAGTAGAGAGCTTTGAGCTACAAGAGTTACAAACCATGACTATAAATAAGCCACCATTGTCCCTTAACTTTTAAGATATAAATATAATTCCCTCCCTCTATATAATTACAAATACCAATTTTCAAATCACTTACAGTTCCAAACAAAAATCGTCTTCCTTGGACCTATCCAAGCACTGAAAATGTAAGTTCTTGATCTCCTTCACGATCTAGAATGATCCCCCTTGCACCTGCATCCCATAGCAACCATAGGGTTTTACTTCTTAACTTCAAATAATTTATGAATTTTTATCTTCTCAGGTGCTATTATGTACAAACAAATGCCTAGTTGACTTGTACAGACATCCGTGGTGTGACTTACTGGATCTGGTATCCTTGGGTCGAGCAAGGGTAGAACTTCTGCCATAGTGATCACCTTTTAGAAGAATTTGACAAATCACACTGAAGCTGTGGAATCTGCTGCTCACAGCCCCTTGTACCATATTGTCTGTTATTAGTGGCCATGGATAGGTGTTCTGCACAGACTGGCATCCAGAATTCATGAAGACTCCCCAATCAAGCCCCCATGAAAATGTCCTGTGGAGCAAAGTTCGTGGCCATCTTTGGTTTAATGATGGAAAGAAACCTTCAAAGTTTTTAGCCCTCACGGCTCTGGAATAGGGATATCGAGAATTTCATAATTAAAGATGTCAGAAGTCTGTAAAAGCAACCATCCATATCTCAGTACATTGAAGAGCTGGCACATAATAGAGTTTCTCTTTCAAAAATCTGAAAATATACCTACAAATTTACTTCTATTTTCGAATAAATAAAAGCATGTGATGTGTACCTGATTATAATGTATTAACATATAACTTAAGTGATCTACACCTCTGAATCTGATGGGTTGAGGCTTTGGTTGCTGTGAGTAGCAATTATGTGCTGTGAGACGGCTTTTTGAGGGATCGTCCAAATCAAGTTGCTGTGCAACTCTCTCCAAAACATTGTCATAAGTAGAGAGCTTTGAGCTACAACAATTACAAACCAGGACTATAAATAAGCCACCATTGTCCCTTAACTTTTAAGATATAAATGTAATTCCCTCCCTCTATATAATTACAAATACCAAGGTTCAAATCACTTACAGTTCCAAACAAAAATCGTCTTCCTTAGACCTATCCAGGTGCTAAAAATGTACAATCTACAGAAGAAAATCACCACTAAAAATTTAATAATCTTCTCTATTCACCCCACTTGGCAATGGAAGATACAGATGCAACATAATTCATTAAGACGAAATTTTGGATAAAAGAAATAATTAACAAATCGTACAGAAAAATTTAGTATGTAAAATCTTACATAAAATTTATAGAGGAGAAATTTAGCCATACATCATTAAATGAAGGCAATTATTATTAGCCTTAGTCTTATTTCTATACAGATAATGATGCAGGGAAAAATATTAGCTAACATATATTTTACATGTTATTCTTCTAACACCTAACATTTTTATTTCTTGCAACAGAATGGTGCCTCTACATTGGGCACTTTCATAAAAATTACAAAACAAACAAGTCAGTCACACTAGGGAACTACGGTGCATTATAATAGAAATCGGGCAATTAACATTTGTAAGCTACGTAAATGAGATTCTAGGCAATGATCATGTTTGCAAATATTGGTAAAATAAAAAAATACAAAATATCCAAAAAAGACAAAAAAATAATTTTATGCACCTCTGTCTGTGGGTAGGTTGATTCTTCATGAATCTCGTGATATTCATGAGACTGAAAATATTGCACTGTTTACTGCAATAATATTGCTTTGGGGTAAAACAATTGTGACATATATCATGCTGTACTTATCAGTTTGATGTTCTATTTGACATGAAGCAATTTTTGCAGAATAATTTACTGAAATTACCCACACAAATTATAGCGGAACTAATGCTTTGACATTGAAGCTAACTGAATTGCCATAGTTTAACTTTGGATGTGTTGGCCTTTTTTGGCATATTTTTTGGTTGATTTTGCTGCAAATTTGGCAGGGCTTTGTTAGAAATGTAAGTTTGAGCTGTTTAATCTGCACAATTTGAGTGCCATGAGGTTTTTCATGGTTCTGAATCCATTTATGAGTTCAAAAATGCATTTTAAACAATGAAAAATCACAATCTCACCCAAGATTGTATCACCGAATTTTGGCCAAAAAAGTCAAAACTTCTAATAGTTAGATTGTGCCAATTAAATTTTGCAAAACAACATTTATGATAAATTCTTCGATTGAGACCTACAATGTGCAGATATTATTATAATTTTCAAAGTTGGAGGGTTGAAGCCTTGAAAGTTATTAATAGATTATAAAAGGAAAAGTATAATTAATTTTCACATCTCCAGTTCAGACACCTTATCAGAAGAGATCACCAATATTTATAACATATATGGATACCTGAATACCAAACATTAGTATGATTCATACAAATTACGACATTATAATTTATTGCTTCGAATCACATGAAATTCAATCAATAAGGAGATAATTTATCTCTTTGTTTTCCAAATGGTCTTTCTTCCCTTATTCCTTTTGGATGAACCATGATATTTGTTGAATATTTACGAAAATGTTATTCGCATCAGTACATGGCCAAGTATCCTGATAAAAAGTGAGAAATAGGATATGAAGGAATTGATCAAGGTGGGTGGAAAAGTACTTGGCCAGAAGCAGATACAGTATCTGTATTTGGTATCCTTGGGTGGAACAAGGGTAGAACTTCTGCCATAGTGATCACTTTTTAGAAGAATTTGACAAATCACTCTGAAGCTATGGAATCTGCTTCCCACAGCCCCTTGTACCATACTTTCTGTTATTAGTGGCCATGGCTAGGTGTTTTGCACAGACTGGCATACAGAATTCATGAAGACTCCCCAATCAAGCCCCCATGAAAATGTCCTGTTGAGCAAAGTTTGTGGCCATGTTCAGAATCCGACTGCTCTAGTTCTAGGGTAATAACCAAACTCTCCAACCCACATATCACAGTTGGACAATAAAACCATGCCATGAACTCTCCGTATGTTGCAACCCTTAATAATACCTGATGCATGTGAGGTAAAATGAAAAGCACACATCCACAGGGCATTAACACCCACTTATTGCTCACATGCTTGGGAGGATAATTGGGTTTATGGTGCATTGCCATGACTTAGGAGGTATAATATGACGGGAGGGGGTAGATGGACAGACCCTCCATCTATTCTCATCACTCCTAATTCTGCACCCAAGGTGACCTGGATGTAAGCAGTTGAATTATGGATACAAGGTACCTGAGGAGTCTAGCAAAGTAAACATCGTTTTGGAGCTGTATCCCCTAACACAGTAGCACATTTTATCCACTTCTTGATCAACACAAGGTCTTTATAAACCAAAAGTGTTCTTCTCATTATTAGAAACATAAACCAGACCCAAGCATAGGTAAGTTCTTGATCTCCTTCACGATCTAGAATGATCCCCCTTGCACTTGCCTCCCATAGCAACCATAGGGTTTTACTGCTTAACTTCAAATAATTTATGAATTTTTATCTTCTCAGGTGTTAGCATGTACAAACAAATGCCTAGTTGACTTGTACAGACATCCCTGGTGTGACTTACTGGATCTGGTACCCTTGGGTGGAACAAGGGTAGAACTTCTGCCATAGTGATCACCTTTTAGAAGAATTTGACAAATCACTCTGAAGTTGTGGAATCTGCTGCTCACAGCCCCTTGTACCATAGTTTCTGTTATTAGTGGCCATGGCTAGGTGTTCTGCACAGACTGGCATCAAGAATTCATGAAGACTCCCCAATCAAGCCCCCATGAAAATGTCCTGTGGAGCAAAGTTCGTGGCCATCTTTTGTTGAATGATGGAAAGAAACCTTCAAAGTTTTTAGCCCTCACAGCTCTGGAAGAGGGATATTGAGAATTTCATAATACAAGATGTCAGAAGTCTGTCAAAAACAACCATCCATATCTCAGTACATTGAAGAGCTGGCACGTAATAGAGTTTCACTTTCAAAAATCTGAAAATATACCTACAAATTTACTTCTATTTTTGAATAAATAAAAGCATGTGATGTGTACCTGATTATAATGTATTAACATATCACTTAAGTGATCTACACCTCTGAATCTGATGGGTTGTTGCTTTGGTTGCTGTGAGTAGCAATTATGTGCTATGAGATGGCTTTTTAAGGGATCGTCCAAATCAAGTTGCTGTGCAACTCTCTCCAAAACATCGTCATAAGTAGAGAGCTTTGAGCTACAACAATTACAAACCAGGACTATAAATAAGCCACCATTGTCCCTTAACTTTTAAGATATAAATATAATTCCCTCCCTCTATATAATTACAAATACCAAGGTTGAAATCACTTACAGTTCCAAACAAAAATCGTCTTCCTTAGACCTATCCAGGCGCTGAAAATGTACAATGTACAGTAGAAAATCACCACTAAAAATTTAATAATCTTCTCTATTCATCCCACTTGGCAATGGAAGATGCAGCTGCAACATAATTCATTAAGACAAAATTTTGGATAAAAGAAATAATTAACAAATCGTACAGAAAAATTTAGTATGTAAAATCTTACATAAAATTTATAGAGAAGAAATTTAGCCATGCATCATTAAATGAAGGCAATTATTATTAGCCTTAGTCTTATTTCTATACAGATAATGGTGCAGGGAAAAATATTAGCTAACATATATTTTACATGTTATTCTTCTCACACCTAACATTTTTATTTCTTGCAACAGAATGGTGCCTCTACATTGGGCACTTTCATAAAAAATACAAAACAAACAAGTAAGTCACACCAGGGAACTATGGTGCATTATAATAGAAATGGGGCAATTAACATTTGTAAGCTACATAAATGAGATTCTAGCAATGATCATGTTTGCAAAATATTGGTAAAATAAAAAAATACAAAATATCCAAAAAGAGAAAAAATAATTTTATGCACCTCTGTCTGTGGGCAGGTTGATTCTTCATGAATCTCGTGATATTCATGAGATTGAAAATATTGCACTGTTTACTGCAATAATATTGCTTTGGGGGTAAAAAATTGTGACATATATCATGTTGTACTTATCAGTTTGATGTTTTATTTGACATGAAGCAATTTTTGCAGAATAATTTACTGAAATAACCCACACAAATTATAGTGGAACTAATGCTTTGACATTGAAGCTAACTGAATTGTCGTAGTTTAACTTTGGATATGTTGGCCTTTTTTGGCATATTTTTTGGTTGATTTTGCTGGAAATTTGGGAGGGCTTTGTTAGAAATGTAAGTTTTAGCTGTTTAATCTGCACAATTTGAGTGCCATGAGGTTTTTCACGGTGCTGAATCCATTTATGAGTTCAAAAATGCATTTTAAACAATGAAAAATCACAATTGCACCCAAAATTGTATCACCGAATTTTGGCCAAAAGAGTCAAAACTTCTAATAGTTAGATTGTGCCAATTAAATTTTGCAAAACACCATTTATGATAAATTCTTCGATTGAGACCTACAACCTGCAGATATTATTATAATTTTCAAAGTTGGAGGGTTGAAGCCTTGAAAGTGATTAATAGATTATAAAAGGAAAAGTATAATTAATTTTCACATCTCGAGTTCAGACACCTTATTAGAACACATCATCAATCTTTATAACATATATGGATACTTGAATACCAAACATTAGTATGATTCATACAAATCACGACATTATAATTTATTGCCTCGAATCACATGAAATTCAATCAATAAGGAGATAATTTATCTCTTTGTTTTCCAAATGGTCTTTCTTCCCTTATTCCTTTTGGATCAACGAGGATATTTATTGAATCTTTACAAAAATGTTATTCGCATCAGTACATGACCAAGTATCCTGATAAAAAGTGAGCAATAGGATATGAAGGAATTGATGAAGGTGGGTGGAAAAGTACTGGGCCAGAAGCAGATACGGTATCTGGATCTGGTATCCTTGGGTGGAACAAGGGTAGAACTTCTGCCATAGTGATCACCTTTTAGAAGAATTTGACAAATCACTCTGAAGCTGTGGAATCTGCTGCTCACAATCCCTTGTACCATACTGACTGTTATTAGTGGCCATGGCTAGGTGTTCTGCACAGACTGGCATCCAAAATTCATGAAGACTCCCCAATCAAGCCCCCATGAAAATGTCCTGTGGAGCAAAGTTCGTGGCCATGTTCAGAATCCGACTGCTCCAGTTCTAGGGTAATAACCAGACTCTCTAACCCAAATATCATAGCTGGAAATTAAAACCACGGCCATGAACTCTCTGTATGTTGCAACCCTTAATAATACCTGATGCATGTGAGGTAAAATGAAAAGCACACATCCACAGGGCATTAACACCCACTTATTCCTCACATGCTTGGGATGACAATTGGGTTTATGGTGCATTGCCATGACTTAGGAGGTATAATATGATGGGAGGGGGTAGATGGACAGACCCTCCATCTATTCTCATCACTCCTAATTCCACACGCAAGGTGACCTGGATGTAAGCAGTTGAATTATAGATACAAGGTACTTGAGGAGTCTAGCAAGGTAAGCATCGTTTTGGAGCTGTATCCCCTAACACAGTAGCACATTTTATCCCCTTCTTGATCAACACAAGGTCTTGATGAACCAAAAGTGTTTCTTCTCATTGTTAGAAACATAAACCAGACCCCAAACATAGGTAAGTTCTTGATCTCCTTCACGATCTAGAATGATCCCCCTTGCACCTGCCTCCCATAGCAACCATAGAGTTTTACTGCTTAACTTCAATTAATTTATGAATTTTTATCTTCTCAGGTGTTAGCATGTACAAAACAATGCCTAGTTGACTTGTACAGACATCCCTGGTGTGACTTACTTGTTTGTTTTGTAATTGTTATGAAAGTGCCCAGTGTAGAGGCACCATTCTGTTGCAAGAAATAAAAATTTTAGGTGTTAGAAGAATAACATGTAAAATATATATTAGCTAATATTTTTCCCTACATCATTATCTGCATAGAAACAAGACTAAGGCTAATAATAATTGCCTTCATTTAATGATGTATGGCTAAATTTCTCCTCTGTAAATTTTATGTAGGATTTTACATACTAAATTTTTTTGTACGATTTGTTAATTATTTCTTTTATCCAAAATTTTGTCTTTATGAATTATGTTGCATTTGTATCTTCCATTGCCAAGTGGGGTGAATAGAGAAGATTATTAAATTTTTAGTGGTGATTTTCTTCTGTAGATTGTACATTTGCAACATTGCAAAGCACTTATTTTCCAAAGAACATTGCTAGTAAGCACTTAAAAATGGAAATGAAGATATTTCATGTAAACGAATAAACAAAGAAAGAACCATAAAACCAATTTAAATAAACAAACAAACAAAGAAAAAAAAAAAAATTAGCCTTGACAAGTTACAACACTTGACATAAAACTAAAAACAGGACATCACCAGGGAACTACGGTGCATTATAATAGAAATAAGGAAATTAACATTTGTGAGCTACGTAATTGAGATTCTAAGCAATGAACTTAGTGCCCATTTCGGTACAGGAAACATTTATGATACAGAAACATATTCAAGGAAAACATAAACGATGCTATAGAAAAAATACAAAGCACTCTCAAACATAGACCTTGGCAAACCTAAGATATTTAGTAAAAATTGAAGAATTTTTGTAGCCCTGATGATTCTAATAGATATATAATTAAAAGCTACGCATCACATGAGAACTACAGTTCTTAATTAATAGAAATCAAAAAATTAATATCTGGGTACTAAGTAATAGAGATTCTAAGCATTTTACTTCGTGATCATTTATGTACAGGACACTTCAAATGTTTCACATATATTTCCTACCAGGTATGTAGATTCCATTACATTACCATAAAATATAAATGCATGGTGCTTAGCATCATGATAAACAAGAGATTGAATGAACCAAGTAACTTGAAAAAAGCTTTAATACATAATTAAACACTGATAGTTGAACAAACAAGATATTGTATGAAACCAACTTGAGAAAGCTCTAATACATAACCAAACAATGATAATTGAACAATTTCACAACCAAAATGCTCACCCTTAGGTGCTCGGCAATGTCCTTCTCATCGACATTGCAGATAATCTTGTCCTTGTCACTTTCTCTAACATAGACAAGCATGTAAGCATTTGAATATTTTGTAAACTTAAATGGAGTATTGTTCAACCCAAGATTTGTCTGTGGAAGCTGCAACAACAAAGACAAAGAAAAGCATTGATATTTTTGAAAGCTTTCAGTGAAACTCCGAACAACAAAATGGGTAATATTTTTACCTCCTCTTCACCACCATATTGTTCTTCTAGGGAATAATTTGTAGCAAAAAATTAACAAAATGTTGAGAGAATTTAAAGATCATTGAAAAAATTCAATCAATAAGCTTATTGCCCAAAATATAAGGAAAATTCACTTAAAAGCCACATGATTCATCGAAATCATCCTAAATCACAAGTCATAAATATGATGTAACTTTTTCGAACAAAACTACCATTAAGCGTCGAAAATATATATTTTTATTAAGGTACAAA
>APFE030920962.1:39255-65595 GCA_000404065.3 Pinus taeda
GATGACATTACACATGAGTTGAAAAAACCAAAAATCCCCATACCCCTATTCCCTTGAACCAAAACCATTGGTATTCAAGTCAACAACAAAGAAATAAACCAACAACGGAATCAATTTTATGTAGACTCGAGAATTAGTAGGATTGCTTTTATCATTTTTAAGGATTTTACCTTGTGTTGAAAATTTCCTCTCTATTGAGAAAGTATGGATTTCCACAATGGTCCATATTAAGAGAAGTTTTGGGATATAATTGTGAGAAGATTTTTTTATTTTGTTCAATATTTTAAGTGGATATTAATGATGGATGAGGTGGATACTAATGATGGATGGAGTATCTACCCGTTAGACACGATTAAAAAATCTTTTATCATGATAAAAAAAGTCATCTACCAATGTTATTCAATGTGGAAATGGAAATTTCTCTCAATAATTTCCACTTGTGGGATAATTTTAGTTTAAACATATTTTATAATTTAAAACAATTATATATTATATTTTAAAACAATTAAAATAGTAAATCTGCATATCTTTCTAATTTGTGATTTGTGTAGTAATGAAAGTGATAGATAAATATAACAACTTGGGGGTAAGTAGATATTTAGGTAGTGACACAAAGACGTTAACAAGATTAAGGCTATCTACCATCCTAATTGAACAACATATGCATCATTCCTTTCTCACATCGAAGTTAAAATAACTTTTGTTTTTGGAAATATTGTGTACTCAATGGGATATTAAAGTTTTAGTTAATCAATATTAGATATGAAACACGATACTTATAGAGTATTAATCAAGATACTGGCAAATCTTGTTTTTATAATGGTGGTAGATGGCAGTGGGCGGCAAGTGGTGGAGTCGGAAAGAGTAGTTGAAGAAATAATGACAGTTGTTGTAGTTTCTACGATAGCTAGGATGTATAAATTTTCATGTTTGTGAATGAAATGATCAATTTCTTTTGGTGAGTCTTCCCATTTCCATTAACTAGTATAGGAGGCAAGAGTAATTGATGAAATAATGATAGTTGTTGTAGTTTCTACGACAGCCAGGATGCATACAAATTCATGTGTGTGAATGATTGTTGTAGTTTTTACGACAATGAGGATGTATAAATTTTCATGTTTTTGAATGAAATAATCAAGCTCTCTTGGAGAGTCTTCCCAGTTCCATCAACTGGTATCGGAGGCAAGAGTAGTTGAAGAAATAATGACAGTTGTAGTAGTTTCTACGATAGCCAAGATGTATCAATTATCATGTTTGTGAATGAAATGATCAAGCTCTCTTGAAGAGTCTTCCTTGTTCCATCAACTCGTATCGAATGTAGTTCGAGTAAGCTCGATGTTGTTGAGCAGTGTGAAGAGGTAGTGAGTCGTGCTGTTGCACTGTTGTGATCCCCCTGAGAACACTGTGTGTGGCGACTATCTTGGAAAGTGGCAGATCGACCTTGGTGTGTTGTTGTGTTGTTCGGCCTGCTATGCATAGAGTAGCATCGTGGAGTTGTCGTTGCCTATGGACACTACCACTGTCCGGAGTGAATCTGTGCAGCCGATCATCTGTGTTTAAATGTTGTTTAGTGGTGAGCACAGTTGGGAACGTAGTTGAAGGTTTCGAGTTGCATGAGCATATGGGAGGAAAGGCTTTGAGCCTTGTCGTTGTTTTGAGTTGAAGTGGTTGTGGTGAGGAAGTGTGTTGGACATGTTTGTTGTGTGAAGACAACACACCTCTCGTCGCTACATTGCAACAGGTCATTAAGTCTATTACTGGTGGTGCCTGGTGCTCGAAAGGAATCATGAGTGTTTGGCGTTGGATTCAAAGCTAGGAAGAGGCGTGAAGCCACATTATCGCGCTGCAGTATGATGCGGTGAGGTAGAGGTGGACGACATCAAATGAATCTCTATTAAGGAATTTTGTGCGAGTGAATGTTTATTTTAAGGGATATTGATAATTTTGTAAGAGTGAATGTTTATTTTAAGGGATATTGCTAATTTTGTGAGAGTGAATGTTTATTGTAAGGGAGATTAAAGTAGGTGTTATCCACCCACGGAAACAAAAAAATCCGTGAGAATTTTGGCAAGTGGCAATGGAATTTAATGTTCATGCCAAGCTTCACATCAAGTTCGTGGTAATCCAAAATTTGAATTCAGTCAAGAGATCTCGAATGGTTCCGATGTGGGAGAAAACATAGTTGACTTTGCCTGGAGAATACAGTGGGGAATCTGTGTGTAGCTAGCATGTATGGCTAGTGAATCTCTGAGCAAGTCTGGAGCCAGAGCCACTGACTGGGCCTAGGAGCATGTGAGCTCGGAGTCAAAATTGTAAGCTCGATGGTGTGCAAAGATGTGAGCTTTGTGGTGTGAAGAGCTACAAGATGGCTCAGTGGTTGTGAAGGGCAAGTGGAGTCTTCCCTATTATTGACGTTGTTGGAGAGCGTTGTTTCCAATGGATTGTCCACTGATGAAGGTTGTGTCGATCGTTATGCCTGTGTGGCATAGGTCCAGTGGAGTGTTGGCAGACAAGAGTATCCGTAACTAAGTTTTTGATGATGAAGATTGTGACACATGTGTGGTGTAGATCTAGTGGAGTGTTGGCAGATAGGAGCATCTGCAATTGAGTGTCTGCTGATGAAGATTGTGTCGGCCATGACAACTATGTGGTGTAGCTTAAGTGGAGTGTTGGCATATAAGAATGTCTGCAACTGAGTGATAGATGAAGAAGGGTGTGTCAACCATGACACCTGTGTGGCGTAGAGAGTATCCAGTTGAGTGTTCGCAGGTAGGAGTGTCTGCAAGTAAGTGTCTAATGATGAAGATCGTGACGCTTGTGTGGCATAGATCACAGAGAGTATCTAGTGGAGTGTTGGAAGATATAAATGTTTGTAATACCATGCCCACTGAAGAGAGTTGTGTTGTGTTAAATCAACAACAAAATGTGAAACCCCCTTATTAAGTTTTGTTATGTTTTTTTTTGTTTTTTTGTTTTTGTTTTTGTTTTTTTTTTTATGTATTGTTGTAAGGCCTAGCTGAGACTGAGACCAATAGGCACCTTAAAGTTTAGGCCATCATGATTAAGGGAAGGTTTGTTAGAGTATTAGTGAAGACGTCAACAAACCATATTCTTATAACGACGGTAGATGGCAGTCGGTGGCAAGCGACGGAGTCGGCAAGAGTAGTTGAAGAAATAATGACAGTTGTTGTAGTTTCTACGACAACCAAGATGTATAATTTTTCATGTTTGTGAATGAAATGATCAAGATTTCTTGAAGAGTCTTCCCAGTTCCATCAGATGCATATTAATTTATGGTCAACAATGCAAGCTCATGGCTATTGTTTCTCCCTGATGTAGCAAATTGCAATTTCGCTCGCTAGCTAAACCGTTTGTTTTACTCATAGATTGCATGATCTCACTCATTCATTATGGATGCAGTTGGTTTGTTTTGGTACACTAATTTACTAAGATATTCTTTATTATGTGTTTTATTGTTAATAAGGCATCATCTCAGATGCTAAACATTCATTATTTTATCTACATTACATAAACCAATCACTAGTCTACCACAATTTGCCTACCCTTCATGTTAAACATGTGGGGAAGCACCATTGGATTCCGAGTTGATAGCATCCTCACCACATCCACCATCCTCCAAATCATGCATTCTCATTCAACCTCTATATACTACTATGTAAGAGCATTATTGACATAGTGGAAATTATGACCCAAAATTAATGGAATTGGTTGGTCCAAATGGTTTGGAGTTGAAATTAGGTTGACCGGTTTCCACAAACTAGAAAAGGATGCACTAGTTGGTTATATACGACATTGTGCAACATGAATTAGGACCCACAAAATCTATTTAAAAAAAAATCTAGAGTGCCCCATCTTTAAATCAACCCTAGCCCCCTAAAAACCATTTAAAGGCAACCCTCCCCACCTTTGTTTCACTCACACCATTCTTTTGGCTTCTTAAAATTTTTGATTTCAATTCCTTAAGTGGGTTGGAAGAGATATTTATAGGGCTATTTTAAGGGTGTTCTTGGGTAGGTTTGGAGAGCTAGTTAATGGGTTGAGTTGGAGAGCTTTTGGGTTGAATTTCTTAGGGAGATTTGGAGCTGATTTAAGGGTTTTTTTTTCCAAATATCTTGCGTTGTTTTTGGAGGTGATTGAAAGGTAGTGAAAAAGAAACAAATAGATGTAGAGAATAAAGGTCTATTGTGCTGTTATAATTTCCATCAAAATTTTCCTATTAGGTAGGTTTAGGAGTCTATGGTTGTTTGATTGCACTTGAAATAAAGCAAGTGAATGTAAAACACCTCATGATTCAGAAAGACAGTTTAAATTGAGCTTTCACTACATTGTTTTTGATGGAGTGCGTAAAGTCAAGATCATGCCAGATATGCCATCCAGATGCAGTTTTCAGTCTTGTAGGTCATCCTTTCTAAATATGGAGTCCCTACACTCCCGATATTCAAATTTACAGTCCATATTTTTCACTGGATGGGAAGCAGTGAGAAAAATTCTTTTCTCATTTGCTATGCATGTTGACAATAATGGGCTTGCAATTATTGAGTGTAGTGGTCAGGGAGCCTGGCAAGCCCTCATTGCCTATGAGGCCTGTGTGCGTCTTTGTCTCCGGGCATGGGCCAGTGGTTGCATGGAAGCTCCTGAATTCCTTCATAATGAGTGCATTGTTTTGCGTAATGCCTTTGGGTAGGTTATTAACAAAATTGTTTTTGTTGATTTCTTTTAATTGTCATGTAGTTTGGAAAATGAAAATTCTTTCACAATGAAGGTAGCACTTTTCATATTATTAAGTAATTGTGTAAATTGAAATGTCTGCAACTTGTATATACTACAGAAAATACTATTGGAACCAGAGGAAGAACTGTTGAGAAATGATTCTGTAGATGCTGCCCTGGAAGGAACTGCTCGTAATCCAAAGAAAACTATTGGAAAAATTAAGGTTCAAGGTATAGTAGCAGATGTGTTGTTGGCTCCATTTCATAGGTACATTTTAATAATAGCCCTGGTGACATTGATAAGGACACCTCTATCCTTGTCTAGCTAATGATAAATCAGCTGCTCAAAGAACACATTTATATATGCAAAACGAGCAAAACAACTCAGATTGCACATGAGATGAAGTTATCAATGTCAATCATATAGGTCACAACATCCAAAAAAAAATTAAAACACCCCTTTATGCACGAATAATATACTACAAAGAGCTATAAAGGATTGACCAAATCAAATCAGAAACCAAAAATATGGTTTGAACAAATGGACAGCCAAGTGGCCTGTGCACATATTTAGAAATCACAATGTCTGCCACCATTGAACATTCTCTCTTGTCAATAATCCTAATAGGGAAATTTGAGCAACACCCTTCCTTGAATTTGCAATAAGAGGTGCAGTGGATGTGACAAAATGTTGTTGTGGAAGGTGTTGTTTGTATATGGGAGATTTCTTGGTCATTGTGTATAATCCTAATGTTGATAGATATGTCTACTGAGTGGTTCTAGTTAATGGGGAATTGATTTGTGTGTTCAATATATTTTTATTCTTTATCAAAGTATTCTTTTGTTGTATTTGTATTCTTCAATTTATGCCTTACGACGTTTCCTTTGCAACATTTGGTGCAAATGCTAGTTTACATAACTTCCCTTCACACTATTAATACATTACATTAGACGAAATATAAATTTTTAATGTATTTTGGTTATTTTCTTTTCGTGAGTTAACAGTTTCGTATAGATCACACTGAGATTCCTATTTCAGAGAAACTTAAAACATGTTTTTACATGATAATACGGTTTCCACTCTGTTAAATTATTGGTGCGACACTCCAGAAATAAATTGCTCCAGCCTGGATTTGTGTGGGACCCATAAATACTCCAAATTCCCTATCTCCAAATCTGCATTAAATGGAGCCAAGACAAATGAAAAATATTAAACCTGCCCTTTTAGCAGGTACAGAATAAGTTATCCACTGTAAAAGTTTTCCGGCAATAAATAATTCTGGTAATAACGCCAATGTCCGTCTATTCAAACGGGGACAGAAGCGGTGGGCCTGAATAGCCACGTATGCAGGTTCGGGGAACCTGCAATCGACATAAGGGTTGCCGTTCCATTTCAACAAATCACTACTAGACTGCTGGAAAACCCTCCAAAAATCTATGACCATTTCGTTTAAGGTGGAGTGAGTAACGGTCGTTGCTTGATCTCGCCTATAATCGTGAAGTCCACCTACACTCACATATCACACTCATACACTCGGGAATCGACAGAGAGTGAATTATTGCGTGTTCTTCTATAATTTATTCGATTAAGGGAAAATACATGTTATTCAACCAAATCAATTCTATACAAAAAAATCGTATTGTGTAATGTTGGCTGACAAGGGTACGAAGTATGAGGATAAATTCTATTCTGCTTTGCTTTCTTAACTATCCAGCTCCTCCCTCAATGGAGAAACTCAGTCCAGCAATGCCAGGCGGATTGGAACTCTTTATATTACTGCTTAGCATGTCATTAAATTCATCATGCCGAGCCCAAAATGCAGATTGTGCTGAAGAAGACCGGGATGCCTTATTATATTTCAAAGCGGGCATCGTTCAGGATCCCACTGGAGCTCTTCAAGCATGGACCGGCAATGATTGATGTCGATGGAACGGTCTGTTGTGTGACACCCACAACGATCGAGTCATAAATCTCATTCTCAACGCAGATCAATGCAACAACAGTGAATACATGAGTGGAACTCTATCAGACTCCATCGGTAACCTCTCTTATCTCAACAAGTTTATAATTTTCAGCTGGAAATATATTGGTGGACTCTCTGCTTTAACCCATCTTTCTCTGGATAATAACAATCTGACCGGTTCCATACCTTCTGCCATTGTTGATCTGCCCCAGCTATAGTTTCTATATCTCTTGGGAAACCAACTGACCGATGTTATTCCACAATTCATCGGAAATCTGCAGGGTTTAATTGCTTTATACTTGGATTCAAATCAGCTCTCCTCCTCCATTCCTTCCAGCATCATAAATCTGAGTCGGTTATCCGTCTTGGCACCGAATAACAACCTGTTCTCTGATCCTATTCCGTGTTGAAATATTAGTTTCAACTTGTCATGCTGCATTTATTTCACAAAACCACCTGACCTTATCGGACCGCTTTTCACGAAAAGTGGTTTTCCTCCGAACGGACCCGATGCAATCACTTTTTGATGCGTGTCCTCTATACGTTTTGCAAAACAACTTTTCTTTTTGATGCGTGTCCTCTGTACATTTTGAAAAACAGCTTTTCATCGGGACATAACATTCAACAAATAAGGGGCGTCCGATATTGTTCTGAACCATTCGATTGAAAGGATGGTGGATGTCCGTCTGATTAAGCCAAAGTTGCATACAGGGCCTGCAGGGAATGACATTGTGTGAAGTTTTTTGGTTGACCGCCAGTAAAACATAAATGAAATTAAATGTGTTCGTAGAGTATTGGTAAAAAGTTTTAATTTTAATGTTTTTTATTTCTTACGGAGGTATGGGCATAGTAAAAACGTATTTATGTGTGATGTTTTTTTATGTATTGTATATGCATTGTAACGCAAGGGATGGAACGCATAGCAGTGCGAAACAAAAACCAGAGCAGAGGTCGAATGTAAGTTCATTAAAAAAAAGGAAAGGAAATGTAAACGCAGCAGCATGAGGGAAAAATATTTGCAGCAGAGAATATGTAAGGGATTTCTTTTATAGCAGTAAATCCATGTAATTTTCTTATTTACAGCAATGTGAATATGAAAAATGCAGCAACATGAAGATAGTTTTTATTGAAGAAACGAAATGTAATGGGCAGTAGCACTTGTAAAGGATTTTTTTTTTTTTTTTTTATAGCAGTAAATGTAAGATATATAATTATATATTATATATATATATATATATATATATATATATATATATATATATATATTATTATTTATATATATATATATATAATATATATATTAATATATATATATATATTTTATTTTTTATTTTTTTACAGCAGTATATATATAAAAAAAAAATTCGCATAGTAGTGTAAAATTTCTAAGAGACAGAATAATCTTTTTAAGTTCTTAGTGAATCCCTCTGTTAAGAGGATGAAGTTTGTATCAATCTTTTATTAATGAATACAAAGTGTTTTTATGTGTGTGAAAAACTCTGATCTTCTCCAACAATCTATTTTAAGCTTCTCTGTGTTAAAGATCCTGGAGAAAAACAGAGTATTACTCTCATTTTAGTAATTTTGTTTTGGAATTTACCAGAAAATTCCCAACAGTGGTATCAGAGCTTGTCCAAGCTCTTTGAAGGTGTCAAAGAAGCTGAAGGAAGGTTCTTTGCTGCAACAGCTTCTCCAGCAGAGTGAAGACTCAGTCAAGGATCCAAGGTATTTCTCAAGCCAGTTATTTAAATACTTGATTGTATTAGAAGCATAGTTTAGAGAGCTAGAATGGCCAGCATCAGCACCAGCATGGATATGTTTAATACTCAACTCCCACAGTTTAATGGGAAAACTATGACTATTGGGCAATAAACATGAGAGCCCTGTTTGCCTCACAAGATCTATGGGAATTTGTTGAATATGGGTTTGAAGAACCAGCAGATGAAAATGAGTTCAACAGATTAACTCAGGCAGAGAAAGATCTGTTGAAGAGCAATAGGAAGAATGATTCCAAAGCCCTCGTAATTTTGTATCAAGCAGTGCATGAGAGTGTGTTTCCAAGGATAGCAGCAGCCAAGACATCCAAAGAAGCATGGCAAACTCTCAAGACAGCCTATCAAGGCATGGAGAAAGTGAAGACAACAAAACTACAGTTGCCGAGGAGATATTTTGAGAATCTTTGCATGAATGATTCAGACAATATTGACTCATTCTTCACACATGTAATTGGTCTGGTCACATAGATAAGGACTCATGGAGAAATTCTTGAAGAAATGAGCATTGTGGAGAAACTATTGAGGATCCTACCCTTAAAGTTTGATGTGATTATCACCACCATAGAAGAGACAAAGGATCTCTCAAACTTTTCAGTTGATGAACTTCATGCATCACTGATAACACATGAGTAGAGGTTGAGTAGAAATGAAAACTCATATTTATAACAAGCCTTCAAGACCCAGATGTCTTTTGGAAGAAGAAGAGGTCAAGGCAGAGGAAACAAGAGAGGAAGAGGCAGAAGCCAAAACAGAGGTGGAAGAAACAGTCCAGCAAATGCTCAAGGAAGAGGCAACAATCCAAATCAGAACCACGGCCAAGGCAGCAGTCAACAAAGTGGATAACATCATGCTCAAGGACAAAGGAATGATAAATCCAATGTCCAAAGTTATTATTGTAAAAAATATGGACATATGCAAATGAATGTAGGAAGAATCAACATGATATGAGTAATAGAACTAGTGCAAATATCACTAGAGAAAATATCAGCCAAGATAATGTGTTGATAGCTTGTAACATGGCTAAAACAAACAGTGATGATATATGGTTTCTAGACTCTCGTTGTAGCAACCATATGATCAGGAGCTCAGGACCAAGTGTTGTAAAATGGTCAAAAATGAAAGTGCTTAGAATTGGTGCAAACCTGAAAGACCGGATAGAGCTCGTCCTCCTGATTTCGGCGCTGCAAACGGTTTGAAAAATGGTTGCCATATGAGAAAGTTATGCCAAAAACAATCGTGAGACACGTTAGTTTTACCCTACTGATGAACTGCACTGCAATAGTAATTCAACTTAGTATGAGAGGAAACGTTGATTCACACAATTGGTCATTGCGCTTGGTTGAAAATCCAGTGGCGCGAAGCTACCGTGTGTCGGATTATGACTGAACGCCTCTAAGTCAGAATCCACGCTAGAAGCGATGCATGTCACTCTTCGACTGTATCTCAACCCACAGTAGAGGCGTCGCTTTGTTGTCCCCAGGGGCCCGTGTCATTTGCAAACCGTGACCGTGAAGCATCTCGGTCGGGGCAGCTTTGAAGTTCAATTCCAAATGGTCGTTGAGAAGAATCCTTTTTTTTCTCACTCTATCGCAACGAAAGTTATATTCATTTCAGCTTTGAAAGTACATGTACATGTGATCGAGGATATTGTACTTTTGATTGTACTTAAGAGAAAGTTGAAAGATAAACTGCATGCATGAGAATGATATGCATGAGCATAGGGATCATGATGATTTCCTTGTATTTTAAACATGTATGTGTGATTAACTTGAAGGGTTGATTAGTTTGTTTTTAACCATGCATGTAATGTAATATTGACTTGGAAAAAATTAATTTGATCTCCAAGATTGTAAAGAAGAAAAATGACGAAGTGTTTCATCTTTGTAAAAGCCTTCTCATTTGGGAGGCAACTATTCTTCTGGAGTGGAGGTGCCATGGATGGGCATCATGACAGTTAGCAAGCTCACATGTTCAGAGGAATATTTCAGCTCATATATCAGCAAGTTTCATTGCTGGTTCCTGTAATTTTAGATTTGTCTTGTGAAGAACTTGGTCGGGATTCGACGAGTACTTGGCTTATGCAGCAAAAATTCGCCATGACAATAGTTGGCAAGGCAGGACATTTTGGCATCGGTAAGCTCTTTTGGCTGAACAGAAGAGGATATTTCTGTTCCTCAAGTGCTGTACAGTTCAGTTCAGAGATTTAGTAAGCTTTTGGGGACCAAAAGCTTTCTCATTTGGGAGGTGTGATCAAGAGCTCAGGACCAAGTGTCGTAAAATGGTCAAAACTGAAAGTGCTCAGAATTAGCTCAAGCCTGAACGAATGGATAGAGCTCGTCCTCCTGATTCCAGCATCACAAATGGTTCGAAAAACAGTCGCCGTATGAGAAAGTTATGCCAAAAACAAAATTGCCCAATAACCCTTAATTTTTGAATTTTTCAAAAAAAAAAATTAAAAAAAAAATATTCCGTAGAATATTCTTTGGAATATTTTGTAGAATATTCTTTGGAATATTTTGTAGAATATTCTAAGGAATATTCTAAGGAATATTTATTTTTGGGCAGCCAATCACAGGGTGCCATGTGGCAGGCCCGGAGGCCGCCACGTGGCCCAAGGTGACATTAGCATATGTGGGCGCATATATTTCCAAAATTTTTAATCGAATGGTGGTTTGAACCCATGGCCTCCCATGTATTATTACAGTGCTTTACCATTCCACCACATGGGCGAGTCTTGTTATGAAGCTGGCGGCAAGTGTTTAAAATCTTTGTATTAAGTTTGGGCGGGGCCCGAAGGGGGCCAGCCCCATACCACGTGACCTCACGCCAAGAACCAGGTGCCAAGACCTTAACCGCCCGGCACGAAATCCAATGCAAACGGTTAACTGGCAGTCAATTAGTGGCGGAATTGGCAGAGCACCAAATTTGGCGGGCCTATCTGGACTCTAACTAAAGTTAGCTGGAGTCTTTTTAGGACCAGCTGGCAGTTGGGAGTAAATGGCCATAACTTTGGCTAGGAAATTCTGTTTTGGACGAATTTTTATTTTTATTTTGGGTCGCTTCGACCTTTTGAAGCCATTGGCACATGTTTCATAGCCATCTGAGGTCATTTGCAGGTTATTTTGCTTCGCGGAATTTCCAGGAGGCACTAGGGCCAAATCAGTTTGGGAGCTGCATTGGGAATTGTGCAGCCATTGAATGTGGAACGAAGGTCATTCCTAAAGGTTTTCAGCATTCTGAATCCATTTCTACAGCTCATTTTTCTTGTTGAAGCATTCTTCTCACTGTTTAGCTTCAAGGAAGCTTTTAGGGCCACTAGGGCCATTTCAGTGCTTGAGCTGTTTGGGGGCTGTGTTCATCCATTTTTGGTGATTCAAAAGCCTAGGTCTGCTACTTTTGACCTTCTGAGTCTAATGGCAGAGGTTTCAAAACCAATTTAGGTCATCTTCACCTCGAAATTCTCCATGCAAGTTTAAAGGGCCACTAGATCCAATTGGGGAAAGTACTGCACAAGGTACAATTTCATTGTTTAGTGCTTGGGAAAGAGCATGTTTAGCTAATTCCTATCTTCTGATTTTGTATTTACAGTCAGATATGTCTTTTGAGACACTCATATTCTTGTATTAGCCTTTGTATCATTTTTAATACAAGAGGACAAGCCTAGTTGGAGAGGCTTGGTCCAGCAGATGTAGCCCATAAGGGGTGAACTGCTTTATCATTTTGATGTCTTTATTTTCTGAAGATGATATGCTAAAAAAAACTGATATAAAGTGTTAAATAGAAAATATACATAACTTGCATACATACATAATCACCTATTCAGCTGCAAAAAGTTATTTGTCTTATTCCGTAAGACATCAAACTTCAAGTATGTGTATGTCAAAGACTTCTAAGTGTTTACTTTGTTATTTCTTTAGGCAAAGCCTGTAAAGGGCCAGGTAGCGTCTGGAACTCATCCTCTCTTTAGAGGTGATATGTCCGGTGAATACAGTCTATCTCTATATAAGAAATAGGAAGTTTTCACCTTTTTAGAGGTCACTTGGAGTGTATAGCTCACATTTGCAATTATTGGAAATGGATACCTTGCACCCTTAAACAAGTACATTCCATTTTCAGATCACCATATGACAGGAAGCATAGCCTTGTTTTCTAAATTAGATCAAAATGTGAAATCACAAGTCACACTTGGGACTGATAGTGAAATTTTTTTTATGGGAAAAGGATAAGTAAAAATATTTACAAAGAAAGGTGAAAAGAAAACCATAACAGATGTCTATTATGTTCCTGGAATGAAATGTAACCTCTTGAGTATTGGTCAGCTTGTTCAAAATGGGTACAATGTTTTCTTTGTAAATGATGTATGCACCATCATGGATAGAGCACCCATCAAAAGATGTATTGCTAAAGTGAAGATGACAAGGAACAGGATGTTCCCTCTTAGAATAAACGCAGATTTGAAAAATAAAGAAGTAATTGCAGCAGTTACACAAGAGGCTTTCCAAAGCGTACCAAAGGATGAAAATTGGTTGTGGCACTTGAGATTTGGACATCTCAACTTTGGAGATCTTAATTTGTTGAATAGAAAAGGAATGATAAAAGAATTACCATTAATAGAGAAACCAGACAGCCTTTGTGAAGGCTGTATCTTGGGGAAACAACATAGAGAAAGTTTTCCATCAGGGAAAAACATAAGGGCAAAAGCACCCTTAGAGATTGTTCACTCAGATGTATGTGGACCAATGCAAACTCCATCACTAGCAGGCAGCCAATATTTTCTAACATTCATTAATGATTTTACTAGAAAAGCTTGGGTTTATTTATGAAGAACAAAAGTGAAGTGTTTGAAAAATTTCGAAATTTCAAAGCACCTGTAGAAAACCAAAGTGGGCTACATATCAAAGTTCTAAGAACTGACATAGGAGGTGAGTATATCTCCAAGGAATTCCTATGGTTTTGTAGAGAAAATGGAATTCATAAGCAATTTACAGCTAGGTACGCCCCGCAGCAAAATGGAGTCACTGAAAGGAAGAACAGGAAAATCATGGATATGGTGAGGAGTATGTTGAAGGCAAAGAATTTTCCAAATGATTATTGGGCTGAAGCTGTACATTGTGCAGCATACATTTTGAATAGGTGTCCTACAAAAGCAGTGATGAACAGAGTGCCGGAAGAAGCATGGAGTGGGAGAAAGCGAGTCACCCACATGAAAGTTTTTGGATGTGTGGCTTATGCACACATTCTAGATCAGCTAAGGAAGAAGTTGAACAAAAAAGGGGAGAAATGTATTTTCATTGGATACAGTGAGGAATCCAAAGCTTACAGGTTGTATATCCCATCTACCAAGAAGTTTTTTGTGAGCAGAGATGTTCAATTCATTGAGGAGGAAGCTTGGGATGGAAGCATAGAGAAAACAGTGAATGTTAAAAACTGTTTGTCTCATGATGAAGATGATGAGGAGATGGCTAAAATACATCCCCAAACATCAGTGCCAACACAAGGACAGCAAGAGACACCCTTGAGGAGAAATGAAAGTGCTTCTCCAAGCACACCACAAGGAGGAAATTCAAGTGCATCTTCAAGCACTTGCACACCAAATGAAAGAGGTAAGAAGTTCAGAAATTTATGTGATATTTATGAACAAGAGGCAACAAATGAAGGTATGAATTTTTTGTTTGCATTATATTGTCATGTTGATGACTCTATTCATTTCGAATATGCTATTAAGGAGAGGAAATGGATAGAAGCTATGGATGAGGAGATCAATGCCATAGAAAGAAACAAGACATCGGATTTGGTTGAACTACCAAAAGGTAAAGAAGTCATTGGAGTTAAATGGGTTTACAAGACAAAGAGTAATGCTAAAGGAAAAATAGAAAGACACAAGGAAAGACTTGTTGTCAAAGGGTATAAGCAGCAGTATGGGAGAGACTATGAGGAAACTTTCACACCGGTTGCAAGAATGGAAACCGTGAGAGCAGTGCTATCCATAGCAGCACAAAACAAGTGGAAATTTTACCAAATGGACGTGAAGTCAGCATTCCTAAATGGAGTGTTAATGGAAGAAGTTTACATAGAACAACCTCTAGGCTATGAAAAGAAACGCCAAGAGCACAAAGTGTGCAGATTGAAGAAAACTCTTTATGCGTTGAAGCAAGCACCAAGAGCGTGGTACAGTAGGATAGATTCCTATTTATAAGAAAATGGATTTGAAAAATGTGAGGGAGAACCCACCCTCTACATCAAAGAAAATGATGGTAAAATTTTAATTGTTGTGTTATATGTTGATGATGTTATTTTTATAGGCAATGATGACTACCTCATTGAAAATTTCAAATCAGTGATGAAAGAAGAATTTGAGATGACTGACATGGGTTTGCTAAGATACTTCTTAGGAATAGAAGTTGATCAAAATGAAAATGAAATTTTTATCTCACAAGCAAGATATGTTAATGAAGTATTGGAAAGATTTAACATGCAAGAGTGCAAGGCAACAATCACTCCCACAGTGATGGGATTAAAACTCAGCAAAGAGGACAACAGCAAGGATTTTGATCCTAGCTTGTATAAGCGCATAGTTGGCAGCCTAATGTATTTGACTGCAACTAGGCCAGATATAATGTTTTGTGTTAGTTTAATTTCTAGATTCATGGAGAGGCCAAAAGAAGCACATTGGTAGGCAGCAAAAAGAATTATGAGGTATGTCAAAGGTATTAAACCGTTTGGCATTTTATATACTACTTCAGAATGTTCAGATTTAATTGGATACACTGATAGTGATTGGGCTGGAAGTGTAGATCATCGGAAATGCACATCTGGTTATGTGTTTCACATGGGTTTAGGAGTCATTTCATGGGATTCTAAGAAACAACCTATTGTAGCGTTGTCTACAACAGAGGCTAAATATGTGGCAGCTACAGCAGCAGAATGTCAAGCAGTTTGGATGAGAAGAATGTTAAGGAGCTTAGGCCAAGAGTAGGCAAAAGGAACAATGATTTTTTGTGACAATAGCTCAGCGATTGCATTATCCAAGAATTCAGTGTTTCATAAGAGAATGAAACACATTGACACAAGGTTTCACTATATCAGTGAATTGGTAAATAATGGAATTTTTTTTTTACAACATTGTAGGACTTGGGAGCAGGTTGCAGACATTTTGACCAAGCCATTAGACTAGAAAAGTTTCGAATTTTTGAGGAAATGTTTGGGTATGAATAATAACCCAGCAGTTGAAATTAAAGGGGAGTGTTGAAATATTAATTTCAACTTGTCGTGTTGCATTTAATTCACAAAACCACCTGACCTTATCGGACCGCTTTTCACGAAAAGTGGTTTTCCTCTGAACGGACCTGATGCAATCACTTTTTGACGCGTGTCCTCTGTATATTTTGCAAAACAACTTTTCATCGGGACATAACGTTTAGCAAATAAGGGGTGTCCGATATTGTTCCGAACCGTTCGATTGAAAGGATGGTGGATGTCCGTCCGATTAAGCCAAAGTTGTATACATGGTCTGCAGGGAATGAAATTGCGTGAAGTTTTTTGGTTGACCGCCAGTAAAACATAAATGAAATTAAATGTGTTCGTAGAGTATTGGTAAAAAGTTTTAATTTTAATGTTTTTTATTTCTTACAGAGGTATGGGCATAGTAAAAATGTATTTATGTGTTATGTTTTTTTATGTATTGTATATGCATTGTAATGCAAGGGATGGAACGCACAGCAGTGCGAAACAAAAACCAGAGCAGAGGTTGAATGTAAGTTTGTTTAAAAAATGAAAGGCAATTTAAACGCAGCAGCGCGAGGGAAAAATATTTGCAGCAGAGCATATGTAAGGGATTTCTTTTATAGCAGTAAATCCATGTAATTTTCTTATTTACAGTGGTGTGAATATGAAAAATGTAGCAGCATGAAGATAGTTTTTGTTGAAAAAACGAAATGTAATGGGCAGCAACACATGTAAAAGAAATTTTTCTTTACAACAGTAAATGTAAGATTGTTTTTTTTTTTTACAGCAGTATATGTAAAAAGAAATTTTTCACATAGTAGTGTAAAATTTCTAAGAGACAGAGTAATCTTTTTAAGTTCTTGGTGAATCCCTCTGTTAAGAGGATGAAGTTTGTATCAGCCTTTTATTAATGAATACAAAGTGTTTTTATGTGTGTAAAAAACTCTGATCTTCTCCAGCAGTCTATTTTAAGCTTCCCGGTGTTAAAGATCCTGGAGAAAAATAGCGTATTACTCTCTGTTCAGTAATTTTGTTTTGGAATTTACCAGGATATTCCCAACATTCCGAAATCCGTGGGAGATATAGGAAGCTTAAGCACTCTTGACATATCAAACAATTTTCTTACAGGTAACATTCCTTCGTCATTTGGAAATTTATGTAACCTTACTGCGTTGTTGGCAAGTAATAATCGTTTGAACGGAAACATTCTCGAATCTCTCGGCTTGCTGGGGAATAATTTGAATAAACTGTGTTTGGACGGAAATCTACTAGCAGGCGCTATCCCACAGTCATTTTTGAATTTAACATCCCTTCGATACCTGGATCTATCCCAAAATACACTCACAGGCAACCCCCCCTTTTGCCCAAATTCCTCACATCTTGTCACCCTCCTTCTCTCTAAAAACAATCTAAGCGGTACCATTCCTGAGTGGTTAGCCACTCTGCCAGCCCTCCGCTGGCTTCATTTTTCACCCAACAATTTCACAGGCCAAATACCTAATTCTTTTGGAGAGACTTCACTTCTCGACTCTGTTTTCATTTCTAACAATCAACTCACTGGTACCATTCCTGAATCAATCGTTGATATGAAATATCTGGAATACATGGATCTCTCAAACAATGAGCTCACGGGCACCCTTGCTGAATCCCCAGTGATATATAACATGCTCTTCCTTGATCTCTCCAGTAATAACTTATCAGGCCCATTGCCAAAACTGGATGAAATTGGTCTAAAAACCCTTGATTTATCTTACAATAACGTAAGCCTTGAGGTCATCCCTGACTGGATTAAAAACTCATGTTTTGTAGTGGAACTGCGGTTAGCTGGTTGTGGTATTTCAATGAGATTGAATGACTGGGAGCCTGGTGCTCCTTTTCTTTATACATCTCTGGATCTCTCCAACAACAACATCACAGGGGACACATGCAATCTGAATTAGTGACTACTTTGATACCATGAAAAGAGCAGAGGTGCACAACTCACCAACACAACTTAGAAACATTGAACACAAGAACATGCCTCTATTCATCAATTAACAGGTATATATACAAGCTGGAGAAATTTCTAGAGACAGGTTCAGTCAGTGGCTTCCTGGAGAAGCTTCAATGTATTCACCGACTTCTAGAACTTCATTAAATGCACCGGTTGATTAAATCAGGTTGTTGGAATTACGTCTGGTTTCCAACACTCCCCCTTAATTCCAACTACATACAATGAACAAGACACTATACTCTTAATTGTCATGCCTGCTGGTCTAAGTCTCAGCTAGGCTTACACATAATTTGGATTTTCTACAATGTACAACTTATTTCTACATATTTCAAATTTAGACTTGCCAAGAGGCTTGGTGAATATGTCAGCCACATTTTCACTTGTATTACAATATGATAAGTCAATTTCTTTTGATTGCAATTTTTCTCTTACAAAATGATGTTGTGTCTCAATGTGTTTTGCCCTTACATGATATATAGGATTGTTTGCCAACTTGATAGTGCTTTGATTGTCACATCTGATTACTGTAGGTGCTTGTTGTGTTTCTCCAACATCTTCAAGTATCCTTCTAAGCCATATTGCTTCAGAGGTAGCACTGCATAATGCTTTATATTCAGCTTCAGTGGATGACAATGAAACAGTTGGTTGTTTCTTACTACTCCATGATATTGGTCCTGAACCAGTATTGAACACGTATCCAGTAGTAGATTTCCTATCATCTGGATTTCTAGCTCAGTCAGAATCAAAATAACGTGCCAATTCAACATCAAATTCATCAGTATATATAATACCAAAGTTAAGTGTTCCTTTCAAATATCGAAGGACTTTCTTTGCTGCTTTCCAATGGCTTTCACAAGGCTTAGCCATGAACTGAATAAGTATGCTGACAGAATATGCTATATCTGGCCTGCTAGTGGTGAGATAATTCAAACTTCCCACCAGTTGATGGTACATAGTTCCATTCACCTCTTTGGTTCCATCATCACTGCAAAATTTGACATTCTGTTCTAAAGGAGTAGATGTTGCCTTGCATTCAATCATATTGAATCTTTTAAGGATTTCTCTTGTATATTTGCTTTGTGTGATCAATGTCTTACCAGGTTCCCTCCAAACTTCAAGACCTAAACAATAATGCAATTCACCAAGATCCTTCATCTCAAATACATGTGACAACTGATTTTTAATTTTTTCAATCAACTTGCATGCATTTCTTGTTATGATTAGATCATCAACATATACAGATATTAAAGCAACATTCTTGTCTTCATCTTCCTTGATGTATAAGTTAGGATCATTCTTGCTTCTCATAAAACCTTTCTCATAAAAGAAAGAATCAATTTTCACATACCATGATCTTGGTGCTTGTTTCAAGCCATATAAAGCTTTCTTTAACCTGCAAACCAAATGCTCCTGTCCCTGTTTTACAAACCCTTCAGGCTGAACTAAATAAACTTCTTCTTTTAACTCACCATTCAAAAATGCAGATTTGACATCTAACTGATGCATTTTCCAATTATATTTTGTAGCTAATGAAATCATAATTCTAATTGTGTTTAACTTAGCTACAGGTGCAAAAGTATCTTCATAATCAATTCCCTCCTTTTGTGAATATCCTTTGGCAACCAATATAGCTTTATATTTATCAATACTTCCATCAGCATTAAATTTAGATTTATAAAGTCATTTTCATCCTCTGGGAACTTTCTTTTTAGGCAATTCTGTTAATTCCCATGTGTCATTCTTCATTATAGAGTTATATTCTTCATTCATTGCAATTCTGCATTCTTCATATTCTTTGCCTTCTTCATAGCTTGAAGGTTCTACGACATTCATAACCTGAGACATTAATGCATAATCTTTATACTTTACAGGTACCTGACTTTGACGTGATGACCTTCTTGGAGTTTTACTGCTTTCATCTTTCTTTTTGCTTTGCGGAGTCCCCTCTCCTCTTCTTGGAGTATCATGACTGCTTGATGCTTCTTGCTCTTCAGTTTGTATCTGTTCCTGTGCTTCTTCCTGTTCTTGTTCAACACTTGTATCTAATTTGACATAATCATCAATATCATGCCATACACTAGTATTATTTATTTTATCACCTTCATTAGCAATCTCATGAAACACCACATCCCTACTTGCAAACAGTCTATGAGCATTGGGATCAAATAACTTGTATGCTTTCTGTTTATCACAATAACCAATAAATATGCACTTAATTGACTTTGCATCAAGTTTTCTTCTTTCATCTTTAGGAATGTGAGCAAATATCTTGCAACCAAAAACTCTTAAATGACTCACTTTTGGTTTGTACCCATAAAATGCTTCAAAAGGTGTTTTAAGCTCTAAACTTTTGGTTGGACTCCTATTTTTGAAATAAACAGCAGTATTAATGGCTTCAGCCCAAAAAGCATTAGAGATATTTTTACCTTGAAGCATACTATGTGCACATTCAACTAATGTTCTGTTTTTCCTCTCAGCAACTCCATTTTGCTGAGGTGTATGTGGCACTGTAAATTGTTGTTGAATCACATTGCTTTTACAATATTGATTAAATTCTCTTGATTTGAATTCTCCCCCTTGATCAGATCTCAAAATTTTGATGTAATTACCAGTTTGTTTTTCTACCATATTCTTAAATTCTTTAAAGTACTCAAACACATCACTCTTTCTTCTTATGAAATAAACCCATGTATATCTAGATCTATCATCCACAAAAATAAGAAAAGAAAATACCATGCTCCAACCAATAGATCTAGTTTGCATAGGTCCACATACATCAGTATGAATTAGTTCAAGTATTTCCCTTTGCCTTTTTTCTTTATGTATAGGAAATTCCTCCCTATGTCGCTTGCCAAGTACACATGCTTCACATTCAACATGATCATTCTTCAAGACAGGAAGCCCTTCAACCATAGTGTTCTTTTGAAGTAGCATTAAATCTTTATGGTTTAGATATCCATACCTTTGATGCCATAAATCTACTGTTGATATTGTTGTAGATGCCATTGCTTGATGACTTTTCCTGGTCACATCCAGCTTATACAAGCCTCCAACTCTGGTTCCTGTGGCAATAACTTTGTACTTATCTTGAATATCTTTCACTACACACTGTGATTTAACAAATTCTACCTTCAAATCTTGTTCAGTAATAGTAGAAACAAAGATTAAATTCTTTTTGATATCAGGAACATGCATCACATTATGAATCTGTTTTTCTTGTCCATTAGGTAAATTCACACCTATTACACCATAACCTTGAAATTTAAGTGATCTGTTATCTCATAGGCAAACATATGTTCCAGCAATATTTTCATGATATTCATCAAACCACTCCTTATTACAAGACATATGGAGTGACGCACCAGAATCAATGAACCAAGCATTCTTATCATCATTTTCCACAGACAATGCAGCATCAGAAACAAACAATTTAATATTTTTAAATCCATCATTGATATCCTTGTCCACAAAATTTCCATTATGCCTTCTGTTTCTTTGCTTAGACTCATTATATTTCCTTTTATAACAATTTTTAGAATGATGCCTAGGTTTGCCACAATAATAACACTCATCATTTCTGTTTGGAAATTTAGACTGTGTCATACCTTTTTGTTTTGCTTGAAACTTGCCTCCTTTGTTCTTGTCACATGGCTTGCCTATGTATGGATATTTGCCCGTGGCCACCAATGCCAAATCTGAAATGCTAGAGCCCAAATTAAATTTCTTCATCCTCTCCTCCTCTTGTAGAAGAATTCCTTTCAATTCATCAAATGAAGGGGGTTTCTCTCTAGCTGCAAGACTTGAAACAAAAATTTGATAATCTTGCACTAAGCCATTTAATATGATGGTGACTAAGTCAGTATTAGACACCTTTTCACCAATATCTCCTAACTTATCACTTAAATCTTTGACACGAGATATGAAGTTGCTTATATTTTCATTTGCTTCCATTTTTAGAGATAAAAGCTTAGTCTTCAAAAACAAGATTCGGTTTGTATTTGTTGTTTCATACAAACCCTTCAACCTATCCCATGTCTCTTTTGATGTCTTGCAATCTCTGATGTGAGGAATAATGTTGTCTTTTACGGACATACGGAACAATACCTTTGCTTTTGTCTCCCTTCTCTCCCAATCTGGAATAGAACCTGCAACAGTGGGTTTGGGCTCATCCCCACTTACAATGGACGACAAATTATTTCCTTCTAAAATAGTCATTAACTTGAATTTCCAATTCACATAGTTTTCTCCATCAAGTTTGGTGGATTCATTCATATAATTATCAAGCAATAAATTTTCCATGATAAAAAAAACTTTATCCAATCACCAAAAATGCCACCAAATCCAAATGCACCAATTTTTACTAAATCTCAGAAACCTTTTCACCACTCATGCACCATAAAAATCTTAACTCCTTTTCACTATTAAAAATTTCCAATTTTTTTTTTTTCCTGCCACTAAATCATAAAAACATATACTCATTATATCATATTACGTCAAGACAATAAAATAGCTACCAAAACCAATAGCCATTTTTTTTTCCAAATCAAATTCGTCTCTTGGCTCTTTTTTAATGGCTAATATTTCATGCAAATTTTTACCACAAGATTTTACCACAAGATTTTGCCCATACATTTGCTAAGAATTAAATCATTTCAACCCATGACTTAACTTCCCCGTTAGACAGTCTTAGACAGTCATCGATTGCAAGATTCTCTGAAACCCTTGATGAAGACAACCTCAAAAAATGCAGCTAACAAGCAATTTACAGGCAAAACAAACCCCTACAACCTTGTAAGGGAAGCAGCACGCTTAATAGCCAAGAATCACAACGGGATTGAAATTTCGAATACCAATCTTCAAAGGAAAAAAAAAAACACAAAATGTAGCGCTCAATGCCGTATGTGTCTCTGCGTCACAATAAAAACAAACCACAACTTACTCAAAACTTCTCCCCAGTTCACGCTCACCGCACCAGAGGGTTCTTACACACAAGCAAACACACTGCAACTTTACAACAACGGGTTCTTACAAACAAGCAAACGGACTGCAACTTCACAACAGCGAAAACTCCACAGTAACCTCAGTCCTTGGTCGAGATCGCCCTTCCAAACAACCGTCTCTTTGAGACTTCTTTTCAACACGCCCTCAACACACTGGTCTCTCACAAGCTCACACACGGACCTCAGGCTCTCAATGTTGAACGAGGCTCTGATACCAAGATACCAAATTAGAGACTGCTTTGATACCATGAAAAGAGCAGAGACCCGCAGCTCACAACACAACTCAGAAACACTGAACACAAGAACATGCCTCTATTCATCAATTAACAGGTATATATACAAGCTGGAGAAGTTTCTGAAGACAGGCTCAGTCGGTGGCTTCCTAGAGAAGCTTCAATGTATCAACTTCATTAAATGCAACGGTTGATTAAATCAAGTTGTTGGAATTACCTCTGGTTTCCAACAATCTGTTCCACAGCATGGTGGCATTAAAATATGTGAATCTAGCAAGCAATCAATTGGGTGGAAGTATTCCATCGTCCATTGGAAGTTTAAATATCTTGGAAGCTCTGGACCTGCCCCATAATGAACTGAATGGAATGATCCCAGAGGACACGACCCAATTGGCTAATCTGAGGGAGTTGAATGTGAGCTACAACCATCTGTGTGGAATGATTCCAGAGGGTAAACCGTTCAACTCATTCCCAGCTTCTGCATTCGATCACAATAACTGCCTCTGCGGGTCGCCCCTTCCTGCTTGCCAATTAAGCTATGTTGGAAGGGACTATTATTACATTGGATGAAATCCAACTTTGTAAAATTCCAAATTATATAAAATTATAATGAAATGATCTCTCGTATTATAATAGTTGCTGCTAATACACGGCAATTTGGGGAATTCGTATGCAATTTCACCTGGGTGACAGGGTTCGGCTAACTTTTTTTTTTTCCAAAGAACAGAAAAACGCTTTCATATTATAAGAAAGTACCATTAAAACGACGCTTTCATATTATAAGAAAGTACAATTAAAACAGGGGATTAGGATCCCGCGGATTAGGATCCCGCTGAATCATCTTCTGTGTGGAAACAGATAATGTTTTTTGTTTTGAAATAAGCATTATTTAAAAAAAAATTAAATCTATTCTCGATTAACATTGTTCTAATTTTCTGAGATAGATCATTCCTAGTACATTTTTCTAATGGTAGTCTCTGAGTTCATTAGCCAGTGCATTAAATTAAATCGGAATGTGTCTTAATTTTTGAAGATAACTTAGAGGCGAAATATTTATAAAAGATTTTGTCAGAATCTGAGTTGCAACTTTTTTTGATAGGCGATCTGCTGTGTCATTCCATCTCCAATAGATGTGGTAATGGTCAAAGAGCCGAAAGCCTAGAGCAGAATTTTGACTCGGCATTTCCATGTATCTAGGTTTGATGAGTTTAAATAGCTTTTATTATTTAGCGAATCTAGAATGGATTTAGAGTCCCAAAACAAACGAAACAAAAACAAAACTTTTATAATGACAATGCGTTGCAATGTTTTACATTAAATTAAAAAAAAAAATACTAATTGGGGGTATATTTTTATAATGGCAATGACAATGCGTTGCAATGTTTTAAATTAATTAAAAAATAAATAAATTTTAGTTATTTTAATTTTTTAATGGCGAAAGAAATTATTCATGTAGAATAAATTTTTAATTTAAAGTTTTATATAATTATTGAAGCGTTGTTTATTGTTATTCACTATTTTTTTTTTGTAATATATGGTACATTACTTTAATGTCTTTTTCAATATTTAAAATCGTCTGGTCAAGTTTATGTTTTTTTCAATAGTAATTTTAGAGATATTGTCATTTAAAGATTTGTTTGACCATTCAACATATTGTTCAAGCTCATTTTCTCACATAAAAGTTTACTTGGTGTTTTAAAGGTCTTATATTAGTAGTAGTGAAATTGTGATGACAAGATTTTTCATATTATGGTTGTAGAGGCATTACAGTTAGCATGTCCAAGATAAATCTCATAGATTATTAACAATTTAATGTGGCATCTTTAAAATAAATGGATGGTAGAATATTTTAAAGGATCAATGCTTATTTACAAACAACATGATCCCAACGATGCACAAAAAAAAGTATCTGACTGAGAAATGCATCCTTCTTTTCAAAGAGGGAAGTTCACCTTCACATAGATTGTATACCAATCTCATATTGTTTGCCATGATAGAAGAAACCTTTCAATTAGTAAGGAGAAGAAGTACCCTGCAACTAAATCAATTCTCTAGGACATTGTGGTATTCTTTGTGATTTTTGCTACATTGAAAAATATTTAAGCATTAGTCTCATCTTGAAAATTTCAAAATGTTGTGGATAATACCCTTAAGAGACTCCCTATATTTGCTTGTAACTTAGCATACATTAATAAAGGGATTGAGATTGAATATCATATAATATCTATTGAAACACTTCTGAGGAGCACTAAGGGAAAACATAGTTGTTGATCTCTAAGATTGTTCAACTTCATATTTGGATAGGGGGTACTTCTCTTTTCAAAAGTGATAAATACAGAATAACAAACACATCAATTTCCTAAGATAGGACCAAACCTTTCATAGGAAATGATTACTCACAATGGTAACTATAATACAAGGACATAAAAGAATAAAATGAACATTTTCATGGCACATTGCTTCCAACATAGCATAAAGTAAAACATTAAAATATCATTTGGCGAGATGAATATAAAAGGACCACATATGCAATGAGCTTAAAATGATCATCATTAAACTCATAAAATGATCATTCATTAAACTCATAAAGGTTTTGAGGAGACGCAATTGAAAAATCATGTTTAAAATTCAAGTTAGAGATCATACTAGATATGTGCCCCAAATAGTTCTCTATGGAGCTTTAAATATACAAACGTTTATAAAAAAAAGTTTAAAATAATCTTAAAATTAAATGGGTTTATCCAAACAAAGTGGGATGGGACTCCATGGACCATAAAAATAGATGAAAAAGGGCTAGAAGAACAAAGGATAATACAATTAGGAATTGATCTTTGACATTTGAAAGGACTTTAGAATGAACGGTTGAATAATTGTTAAATGATAGGAATGTGACAAATTTTGTGCTTGATGAGGGATTTTTATTTACTTACTATGTTGGAAAGACGTTCTTTCTCCATACAGTGATGAATTCTTTAAATGGAACGCCTTCAAAATAAACCCTAACCACTATAACCATTCCTTTGACTTTGTGGGTTGTTAGGATTCAACAATTTTCTATAGGGTGTCCTTTAACCTTTGTTCAATAAACTTTCATAACCATGCTTCCATTATTTAAGGCTTTACTCGAATGTCAAATAGTTCATATTTGATTTCCGTTAACTCAAAATCCAACTAATTTTTCAAATTTGCTTATTAACAAATTGAACTTAGCATTTTTTACTGTCTTCTTGGGAAAAAGTAATGATAGTATTAGCCCAAGAAACCCTAAATGCATCCAATTGTTCTTGGATCTAAACTTTAATTAGTATGGCATCAATGATCATGTGTGGGTCGCCCAACTCTTTTTCCATGTCAATTAATTTGGAAAATACTTCAATTATTTTTTGAGCAACAATGTCACAATGTTAAAGTTTTTGAAAAT
>APFE030920962.1:66291-84517 GCA_000404065.3 Pinus taeda
AAAATGAATGAAAGGCTTGAAGCATATAAACCATGTGTCTAAGTGAAGCAATCCTTTCTAACCAATGTGCCTTTATGTGTTTGAGTCATGCCTTGGATGGAAAACTTTGTTCTCTCCTCTAAATATAATTCATATAAAAAAATGTTTCCAACGGAACACTTATAACTTCCTTGTAAAAAATATTATCATTTTCTAAATCCTTTTATATGAATCCTGATGCAGGAGCATCCAGTTCAGGGAGGTCATGGCTGGGAGTTTGTCTCTTTCTAACAGTTTGAGTTTCGTTAGTTTTCATCTTCATTTACATTTCTAGGAATGCCTATCTCAGCCAGTGTTAGTGTTTTGCTCTCGTGTTCTTTTTTTTTTTTACTTTTTAGTTTATTTAAAATTTGTTTTTAGTTTACAAAACAAGAAAAGGCAGTTATTCAGAAACCACTTAATGTAACGACATAATGTAACTACTGGAAGTTTGCTAACTATCCAGAGTTCTCTACAAAACGAAAAGAAGAAATGACCATTGTAATATTTTGACCATCATAGAATTGAATGAAGAAAGGGCATAGAAATATTTCTGAAGAAAAACATCTGAATCCATTCATGTTATAGCTTTAGCATCTTTCCTATAGAGTACAATTAATTTATTTTCTTTTCCATAAGAATAATGAAGATAGATAAGTGAATAGTAAGCACCAAAGTGAGGAGAGAACCCAGACAAGCCAGCAGCACAAACAGAGAGAGCTTACGAAGGGAACGAGAAAGCTATTACCCAAGAAAACAAGCTACAGGCACAAAAACGAATAGGTAACCATTCTTTTCCTTTGCAAATTTGTAACAATCGTAATTGTTGTATAAATATAAATATATTTGTCAAAGCAAGCATACACAGTTCATTGTCCAGAGACCAATACATAAAGCAGAGTTGACAAAACTACAAACCCCCGTGAGGTCATTACAGGACCGCATTAATACAACCATGGTTACAATAGCAGAGCCATAAACAAAAACATACAGGAAAGCCACATGCACAGTGAGGCTAGGGCATAGCAAGGTCGTAGCCAACCTCAACTAAAGACCCATAAAACCCTACAACCAAACCCTTAACTAGTCAACAAGAAGATACCAAGGAGCGAACCTACCCTATTTAGGCATAGGTGATAAGGCAAGAGGACGATGAACAAGCTCGTCTCTCACCTGCATTGGCCAACAGGAAAGCCATTAGCAACGAAGAAAAAAACCACAGCTGCAGTTACAAAACACAACCAAAAATAGAGGAAAGGGTTATGAGAAACTCACCGAGGGATAACTGAGCTTATGCAAGCCAGAAAAGAAGCCACAGAACTAAGGTTGCAGTCACAAAGTTGCTCGCTACCTACAGGGAGCAAAGATTGTCAGTGACGAAGAAAAAATGAAGCAGATTAGACTAGCATGGAGGGAGTACATACCTTTTGGACGACCGCCGAGTGAGAGCGAAAGCTGCGCCACTCCACAATCGTAACCTGTGTTAAAACAAAACCAAACAAACAGTCAAACTATGAAGCAAGTGCATGGAGGACGGTCATGTAAACCAAAGCTGTAACTGAAAACACAACTAGAGCTTAGCGAAATTGACAACAGAGGCCGATACAAAGGGTTCCAAACCTGGGTCTCGAAACCAAGCACAAAACACGGAGCATAGACATCATCTGCAGGTGGAAACCCTCACCAAGTTGCAGGCTAGGAACAGTGGAAACAAAACCCCAGCAAAGAGACAGAGCAAACCCTCATTTCACAAAACCGCAGACCTCACAAGCAACACAGCGACACAGAAAATGGAATGAATAGTTTAGGGTTTCGGAGGATAGTAAGAGCGGGAAGGAACGAGACCCAAGGCCAAGACACATGTCCTCTTCACAATAAAACAACAGTACAATATCATTAACCATCACTTTAATAAAATCCAATCAACAGTTTATCATTAACCCGAAGGTATTAAGCACTGGACCCATCAAATTCCTTAAAGGATGAAACTTTAATAGAAATATTAAGTGAGCTTTCAACCGAATCCCATGATTGAACATTCAAAGCAAGTCTTTTTTTAATGCTTTTTGTAAAATTATTTCTTATCTCTATTAATAGACTTGAATCTCCCTTCAACCTTGAGCTTGATTTGGATGCCTCTTTAGTAGGTTTCATAATAGAAATTGGTTTAGTAAAAATTAGTTTAGGGCATAAAGTAGCTTCTAGTTCAATTATCCTTTTGCTTGAAATTATGTTCTCTTTCTCTTATTCAATAGTCGAGCATGCAAGAGTATATCCAGTGGGTTGATGGAGTTCTAAAACTCTTGAGTGTTTAATCCTTATGATGTCTATTTCAGAGTTCCACTTTTTAATTACCATTTTATTCTTAATCTTCACAATTTGCAATCCTTTATAGTGTTTTTCATAATTATAGTGATGTAATGTTGGGTATCTTCTTAAAAAATATTAGGACATTGATGTGTTAGTTCCTTGGCTAGGATTATATTCACAATCATTTGTTTTTTCACCTCATTGGGCATTATAGTCAGATTTATTAATCTCCGTATTATTAGAGCCTATTCCTTCTTCTTAGACATATTTAACATGTTTTTCAATTCCCTTTCTTTTTTATTTAGAATCAGTAGAAGTAGTGTGTAATCCTTCAAATTTCTTTCATGGAGGACGTTGGTCACCTTTGTCATCAAAATTTTTATTCCATAACCCTTGTTAGTTCATTAGTCTTTATTTCACTTTGGCTATAAGAAATTGAAGATATTCTTTAAGAATAATAACGAGAAATAACACCAACATTGGTTGTGGACTATCCTCTTTGTTTTGCTACTCATTTGTACTAACTAGAATATTGACATCATCATGAATGAGTCTCTCTTGACATTTAATATATTCCTCTTATATATTTGATTATCTCCCACCTGGGAGAATTTTAAGGATGGAAATTCATTAGGGAATGAACCTAAATAGAAACATATAATAGAATCTAAAATAAATAAACTGAAGAGTATTCACATTCCAAGATGACAAGTGGCGTTCAAAGACATTGTTATGTCACTTAAACACAATTGATTTTGGTAAGAACATCATAATGCATGATCAATATGATTATGATATCATACATTCCAATTTGACCCATAGTGTCCTTTATTTATAGTGTCAAAGTCTAACCAACTCCCTTGTAATATTGAAAGAGATTTAGTCCATAAATGATCATCGATAGTTCCAATCATTTCCTTGAAATCTATTGCATTATGATGGCTAATGGACTATTCTAGTCAACTCATCTTTGGTTGGCTAGTTGATTTCCTTAATCAACTTTGTCTTTTAGTAGATCCCAACCATTTAGTCAATTGTATAGTTAACTACATGGGTCAACCACTCGACTGTCGTTAATCCTTCAACTAACTATCTCCGGAACCTCCAGAGGTGTGACGAACCAATAGGACCTTAGGTTCCAACACCATTTATCTTTAAGTTTAGAAACCTAGATGAATACTGCAAGTCCTTAATAAGTAGATTGTAAAATGGTTGGAAATAGTTTTATAAAAATACTCAAGTTTATAATGACGTTTTATAATTTCTATAAATTTTGGCTAGTTTTTAGGTAAAATAATTTATCCTATAAAATTTGGGACAATTATTTTTAGAAAATATAAAATTAGCGAATCTTTTATTTGGGAAAATGCATGGAAAATTAACCCATGGGTGAAATTTATCCCCTAAAATTTTCCATATCTTCCACACCTTCACCCAATCGTTGAGACTTGCTAAAAAATTAATTATACGTAATGGAAAACATATGGGTAGAGAAAATGCCCTATGGGTCGAATCCTTCATGTGCTTAGACTTGCCTCATTTTGAATGAATCAAAATAAGATGTTATTTGATATAAGTGAGATAATTATGAAATTTTGAGTAATGATGGTTTTGTGGCCAGTGAGATGGGGTTCTGTGAGGACCTAGGACTTTAGCCCTAAATATTTAATCAGTAATTTCTTTAGCATCTACTACAATATTCATCCAAGAGTGTTGACACATCGTCACGATATCCAATGGAATTTAACGCTTATTTTCCCCTAGTTTCCCTACAACTAAATGAGCCTTGAAACATGGCATTGGGTTCCTCTTCTGTTTCCATCGTTGATCTATCACTTTCCATCCCAAAGCCTTCCAGGGAAGTAGAAGAAATGGTGGACTATGAACCGCAAGAAGGCAGTCCATAGAAGATCTAGGCTAGTCCTATGGTTTCCACTCACCACTAGGAGAATGAAAACTCAAAGATATGGAAAGGGTCAAATACCCCCTCAAAAGTCCAATGCCAAAGAGAGGTTGGGAACCTTATTCCATCCACAGGCTTGGAGACCAATACCCCACGATTGGAACTGTTGGGTTTAGGATTGTATGCAATGCTGTCTTTAGGTTATGTTGAATAGAGATAAGACATGCTTAACCTATTATGGTTTTCTTCAGAGGGCTTTCATTCTTTGCATTTTTTCCTTCCTCCCCCCACTTCATGTAGTGGGCTATATTTCCAACCATTTTTTGTGGTTGTAGGATTTTATAAGAGAAATGATCTGAGTGACGATATTTTGTTTTTTGAGGCCTTCCAGGTCTCTCTTTCCATTATGGAGCCCTCCACCTCACCGACCACAAACTACTTCTTACATGACATATAAGTGTCAAAGAAAGAAGTAGAGTCACACGAAGAAGCTCATGAAGTTGGGGTTTCTGGGAAGAAAGCATCCTCAAATTCAAGAGGACTAGCACCTTAGAAAGCGACATAAGAGAATGAAAACAAGGGGAAAAATAGGTACTACATCAAAAAGAACCACTGAAGTTGATGACCCTAGTGTTAGGAGTTGATGCCGAAATACATAAGGTGGAGGTAATGTTTGAGAATTCATTGGTCAAATGGGAAAGGGGTTGATGATTTAGTATTTTAACCTTAAAATCCTGGGTGATAGAGAACATCATGCCGATTTTTCAGTGTGCTCTGCAGGTGGATTTGTTTGCTAGAGGTTGGATCCACCTCATTTTCGAGGAATCAGTCGATGCCCAAAAGGTGAAACAAAAGGTATGGGAGATTGATTCAACCCTTGTTTTTTTTTTACGCTAAAAGGAAGAGAATGGACTTGGTTCCAATATGGATATGACTTCATGGTCTTCTCCCCCAATATTGGGATGCCCTAATATTTTAATACATTGGGAACTCTCTTGGCACCTATTTGGACCATGGATATTCCTTTTTTGAGACATATATCATGACTGTTGTGTGCGTTTTCGTCAACGTCAACTTCAAAGAGATGTTTGTAGAGGACATGGATATAGGACTTAGCATGGAAATAATGCAATTAATAGATTACGAATGAATTCCTTTTTTTCGTCGTAAGTGCCATAAGTATGGACATCTGGTCAAAGAGTGTGAGCTCTACTCTCCAAAACAATTTTGTTTGCTACCAAAAAGGACACAGGCTTCTAGTTCAGTTGTCGTTTTCACTCATCTTAAGATAGAGGTTCAAGAAGATGGTAGTGGAGATAAGTCGAGCATGCATGTGTAGAAAGGGGTCTCATATCTAGAAGCAGTCACCATGATGTCAGTGCCTACAGGTACCCCTTTGTTTTCTTCCTCCTTTTTTAATTCCCCTCTTCATTCAACATGTTTTGTTTCCTTTTCAAATGTTATCAATCATGGTTTCCCCTAGAGTTTGTTACATCTCCTCCCCTCATCTCACCCCTCCATGATTCCCTCCTTCCTAATTCCTCCTCTGTTGTCGTTCCTTCTTACCCTAGCTCCATTTCACTTGATAGGCAAGGTCTCAGCTCTTATTTAGATCCATATCGTCTTTCTCACTACCCCCCATTTCTGGTTTCCCTGCTCCTACAAGGGCCTTATGTCCTTTCTTGATCACTTTGAGTGACCACTCATTCCCTCTGTCCTCGCCCTCCTTAGATATATCAAATCTTTCCATAGGAGAAGCTAATGATATACAATATTTGATCAAGGTTAACCTTGCCTGATCAGGAGAACATCACATGGGGGTTGGGGAGGCTATTCCCTTCTATCTCTAAAGGAAAAGGAAGGGGTAAAAAATATCATTTAACTAGGCCAAAGGAAAAAGGTTGTGTTGATTTAGTTGAAGGGAAGAAATTCTCTATTCAAGGGGCCCTTAGAGTGCTTTCAACCTCTGAAGGGGTCACCTGATGAATATTATCTCCTTTAATTGCATGGTTTTAGCATGTCCACATAAAAATATGCCCTATGTAGACTAACCGAAGATTCTTGCTGGCATGTAATTTTCCTCTAAGAAACTATGAGGGACATAAATGACATTGTTAAATGTTGCTAGGTTCCTATAATACTAGTGTATCCCCCTTATTGTTATTGTTGTTCCCATGTAGCCACCATATTGTTATTGTTGTGCCCCATAAAAGCCCAGTATTGTTATTGTTGTGCCCTTATATTATTATTCTTATGTAGGCTCTGATTATATTGTGACACCTTAGACCCTTGTATATACAAAGGAGGTCTTGTAACTTGTATCATCAAATAATTGTTCATTTATGTAATGCAAAGGAGGTTTCCCCCTCGAAGAGGATAATTTTAAAGTCATTTATCTATCTATTTGTGAGTTGGATAACATTTGGTATCAAAGCTTTGGATTTTATGATTTTGCTTCTTCAAAAAGACCATCTTGGAATTTTCATTATAATTTTTTTTCTACGGGGCTTCATATGCTTAAAATTTTACCACGTGGATTCGGAATATCATAGAACTTCGTGTAAAAAATTTAGATCTTGGTTCACTATATTTTCAGAGATATGTTCTAAGGAAGTTAAGCTTTTTGTGGGCTCCAGAATTCTGTCTCAAACAGGTGACCTAGGGAAAATCGTCATAACTTTCATTTCAGACATTGGATTTGAATTCTGTAAAACTTGGCTGAAAGTGAACATATTGTAGTTTGTCGTATAGTAATTTCATGGCCCAACGTTGAAGCATTGACACATGGAATCCCGTACGACTTCGCTCTACTGAGCTAGTCCATAATCAGGTCATCATGGGAGATTTGCCATAACTCTTTCCTGAAGAATCCAATCTTGATTAGACTCATTGGGTTGGAAAGAGGAATTAGAGGGCTACCACATGACTAAATTTAAGACCTTGGAGATGTGAAATTACAGAGATACAATAGATTCAATATCAAGCTCTTACAAAGAATGAAAAATGTGTGTTTTTTTTAAATTTGCATAAATTTTGTTTGAAAAATAGTTTGAAGTGATTCAAAGGGAATAGTAAAGCATAAATATCATTAATTTATGCCCCAAAGAAAAAACATGGAAACACCTAGTAAGCAACTCGAAATCTCTACTATGACACATGAAGAAGAGAAAGAAATGCAACATGATATATGATAAGACTATATTGGAAAGAGCTTGGACATTATTGTAACATGCATTGGCTTCTCCATTGCATAGACCTAGTTCATCTCTTTGGAGGAGCAGGCGGATGTGGCTATAACGTTTCACTGTTGGGGCTAGCAGGTTTACATTGATGTATTGTATGATTGGAACTTTCACTTTTTTATATAATAAAAGCCACCACGTTTTCATGCATATGTTGTTATTGTAGTTGGGTTGTTCCGGTTGTTGTAGCAATGTGTGTTATTTAACTTACGTAGTTGTGTATGAACACTTTTCTATGTAATTACATGAATCTTGTTGCAGATGTGTTGTTGATTTAACCACCACTTTGGATTGTCGGACTGACCTTCTTTCACGCGTGTGATGCATCTTCACTCCTGTGTTCCCTTCCCAACTGAGTACACTTACAGGTTACCAATGGGCACACTCATCTCAACCCACCTATGTTAGGAACCTCTCATGTACCTTTCTTGACTCATTGTTGCGGTCACATCCTTGCTACTGATAGAGTTATCTTATTTGCCTCTGTGCGACATTGTGGTTAAGGCATTGCTTTACGACCCACCGCTGGGACTCCTACACCAAACGGTCTGAGGTCTAATTGAGACTTTTTACCAGGGAGATCCCCTTACATGTTGACGGGTCCAACACCATCAACAAAAAGACAATTCTTACTCTCATGCATGTATTTTGATTACGTATATTAGTAAATAAAAAAAAAAATTATAAGACAGGTACATCTAAAACCATGTTTAGACAAAAAGGTATTTTCAAACTTATGATTCGAATGTTTTAAGTCCGTTTTCTATTACAAGTAAAGATAATTTCCCAAAAGACAACTCTCGTTGTTTTAACTCTATGTTAGGTATATTTGTTATGTATATTATGTGAAATTTCTTATTTTTATATATAAATATAAAAACTCAAATTTTAAAACTCACAGAATACTGAATTAAAATATAAAAGCAAATAAAATAGGAGATGTTTTACTCACTCTAACTACGCTGCTGATTGCTTTTAAGTTTATATATACTCTTGTATGGTGTGACATTCGAGTATTTGAACATACATGCCAATTTAAATGGACGATCTTAAAAGGCAAGTTAACTCTATGAAAGACAATTGCTCTGGTTTACTGATAGATGCGCATCAAAGCCAGGGTTGGTTTTCCACATGTGCCCTTTTTTACTTAATTCACGGCTTTCCTTATATAATGTGACTAAGGTTAATTAGATTATTAAAGGTTATATTAACAATTAGATTATTAAAGTTTTATATTAACATATGTTATGATTGTTTAAATAAACACATTGCATTAAAGTATGGGAGTATTTTATATTTTTTATATAAAATTGATAATAAATTTTTAATAAGATTATTTTTTTAATTATTTAAAATATATGAATAAATTTTGAATAAAAAAAAAAAACAAACAAACAACAACAGTAACATGTATTGGAATTTAGAGTAATGTTTTAAAAATGTGTTTTGGTTGGTAAGAGTTTTTTTTCATTTTAATAATAAAAAAAAATTGTGGTTTGGTTGTAAAGAGTTTTTTTTCCTTTAATAATAAAAAAAAAATTGTGTTTGGTTGGTAAGAGTTTTTTTTTTCTTTGGATTAAAGGAAACATGTTAACCCAATGGTCTTTATAGTGGTCTCTAGTGAGATTTTTTTAAGTTTTTCCAGAGTGGTTTTTTTTTGTTCTAATTTCTCTCAAATCTAGCAAGAATTTATTGAAATTACTAGCTTGATGGGTAACCCATGCACAATCGAAGTACCCTGAGAGTTTTACAGGGTGTTGAATCTATATATATACAGTAAAAAAACAGTTTAAATAACAGAAATAAAGATTTCACCTCAACCCTATTTAATTACAAAGCACCAAAAACCATCCATAAATATAATTTTTATTAAATAACAATAATAAAAACTGTTGAATCCATATATATACAGTAAAAAAACAGTTTAAATAACAGAAATAAAGATTCACCTCAACCCTATTTAATTACAAACCACCAAAACCATCCATAAATATGACTTTTATTAAATAACAATAATAAAAACTAATAAAAATATAGGCTATTAATTGAAAACTAAATATAATAAATCCAAAATATTAATTATAAATAATATATATAAACAATATACACTAAAAGCAATAACGACATCATAATAAAACAGCAGAAAATTGCAAATGCTTCAGGAGTTCTTAAAAGGCGCAGTTCACTCGCTAAAAGAGATGTATACATTCCAGAAATGTATAACTGACTCTTATAAAAGAGATGTATACATTCCAGAAATTCAATAATGCCCTTTAATTCAATTATGCTTTCTGGAGTTTTTAGTTGGAAATGGTTAAAAATAATTTGTTAATTTTTAGCTTTTGGTTTAACATGGATTTTTAAGTATATATATAAATTCAACAGGTTGAAAAACTGCGGGGAAAACCCTCAAATCACTCTGTTGGAAGGGACAAGTATTACATTTGATGCTATCAAACTTTGTAAATTCCAAATAATATAAAGTTATAATGAAATGATGTCTCTTATTATAATACTTGCGGCTGATACATGGCAATTTGGGGAATTGGTATGCAATTTTGGCTGGGAGATAGGGTTCGGCTAACTTGATCACCGCACAGAATTGCTAATGGAACTTTTTGATATTCTGGCAGGTTTCAAACACGGCCATTTTTTTTTACTAAGTTGTGGAAATTTGATGTTATAGAAAGTAAGAATTTTTATTACGCTGAACCTTTAAAATATTGTTTCACTATGTATGAATCTTGCATCATGCCTAAGATTTATCGGGGATTTTTATCATATTTGTATATAAAAAGGGGACTTATTTGTTACAATATTAACATACTAAATAGAAGTATTTTTGATAAATGATGAAGAGACTATTAGATTGTCTTCATAAATGGTATTGTATCTTTTATTTTCTATATCTTGATCTTAAGCTACTAGTTTCTTTATCACAACTAGCCTATATTATAAATTGCTTTGAACAATATTGAACTCTATTCTAGATATGTCAATGGTTGGATTATTGATTGTTTTGTATTTGAACTATGTTATTGATTACTCTAACCATTTCAACTATTTAATCTTTTGAAATAATTTCAAATCTATCAAGCAAGGATAACTCCAAGAAGGCTTTCACCAAGTTAAATAATAACAAAATAGTACAGGGAAACACTCATAATGAAGATCTAACATCAATTTATTGTCAATTATTGATAATTAACCAAAATTAACAATAGAGCTCATATTTGTATTGAATCAATTTTTGATCAAAATTATCCCATTAGTTGTCCTATTCTAGACTTTCTTCATTTCCATAGATCACCCATTAATGATAATGTTCTCCATACTAAAACAATAGTGTCATTGCCTAAACACAAATCTTAAGGACTAGACATACTTCTTGCCATAAATGTTGATGGAATTTTGATGCTTTACAAGAAAAAAAGATGTTACATCAAGGTTCTAATCTAGACACTTATGACAACTTTGTTTGGCGTTTATGTTCACCTAGCCTAAACATAATTGTTCTAACTTAATTTTTTTAAGTAGTTTTTTCAAAGTTCTTCCAACACATTTGATAACTGAATCTAAATGTTCATGTTGATTACCATCACCAAATATAAAAGAGGTCCTATATTTAAAAAACCCTCACAATAAAGGTGAATACCCCATGTTCTAGCAATAAAATATTGGAAAGCTTAGATATGAAGAATAATTTCATTAGGTAAACTGATATCCTTAGTGCTTGATAGGAGTAGGCTATTGATTCCATCCAGACTGATAATTCATAGTGAGTTTGATATAGTGTATTCAATAGCTAAGGCATTTGGGTAACCATTTTAGATATAATAGTGATTGCAAAAAAAACTATATATTGAAGGAATTAAATGAACCATATGACCTTTAACGCGTAACTTTGTAGTCCAATAAAAAGTTCTAGTATGTCAAATAAATTATATCTTTGCTCATCAAAATATGAAATGAAAATTTAATAGCATTGCATAAGATCATTTAACTATTTCATCTTTCAAGATAAATTTCCGTTAACAATGTATTGAGTCATTAATGGTCATTTATTTATTTGAATTATAAACATAGAATTAATTTACATTTAAATACCTAATCATCTACTCAATTTAGCATTTAATTTATACTTAAATATCTAATCATTTAATCAATTTAGCATTTTCAATTAATATTTTAAATAATTTGAAAGCTATCGACACGTATAACAATGAATTGAATGTAATGATTTGAGATGATATGATGAAATTAGGGTACACTAGGGAGTTGAATGTTAGTTAAAATCATTCATGTGAGATGATTGCATGTAACAGACTTTTTAGCCCATTCCTTACTTTTTCATTCAATCACAATCACTATCTCTATAGTTTGTCCCTTCCTCCTTGCCATTCGATTTAAACAAAAACTTCCATTTGATTGAATCAAACTTCATAAATTGTAGATTTTATATAAAATTATAATGAAATGATCTCTTTATTGTGATTGTTACTCATACTTAGTATTCAAGGAAGAGTGTGAGCAAATGGATATATGAAAATGGAAAAGAGCCAACGGTCAAAATTATTTCTTAGAAAAACACTATGTCATCAACTATTTCCTTACATTTAGGTACATAATAAAGAAGAGTTATATAGCGAAGGAAAAAATACTAGTGCTATAATATTGGTTTCAAGAATGGCCACTACCCCATCCTAAGGGTGAAACTATGAGAGTGGTTGACAAAGAATTGGTCTTAAATATTAGAGGGAAACAATACATGTTTTATGGATAGGTAAAGGCCAAGACCGTAATTGTAGATGGTCTCATGGAAACTTTAGATTTTTATTCGTCTTATACTTTTGCAATGGTCTAAAAATTCGAGTGGATGCTACCCAACATCAAGAGAACCAATGATGATGGGTGAAGTGTTCACTTCAAACACCTTGAATGTTGAAAAGTAGGGCATAATTAAAAATCTTGAATTCCTCCAATATTATGATAATTGTGAATATCTATATATTCAAAATGTAGAGGCATTTTAGAGAGCTTCAAGAATAACATAATCATGAAATAAAGTTGTCCTCGCTTTGCTACACTATTAAATATTCATGTAATAATTATGCTAGAAGAAATGATAAATAACAAAGGAGGGGAAAGGGTAATCATAGTAGGGATTTCCATAAAGATATTGCTATATGCAAATGATGGAACACTTATAATGAGGAGGACATTATAAAACCTAAATAATCACCTTGACGCCTTAGATTCCTTTTGCATGAAATTTGAGATGAAGTAGAACATGAGAAAAACTAAATTAGTAGTATTATAGGTAATGTTGGAGGTAAGCCACTAGAGATAAATCAGAATTATAAGTATTTGGGGATAGATTTGACTAAGAAGTTTAGATGGGACACATGTATGAGAAAAATACTAAAAGAAGAGTGGAAGACATTCTTATTATTGCAAAATGTATGTAAGACAACATAATTTTGGCGATAGCAAATGTTATGTCTTGTCTTTGAAATGTTCCTAACTCCAATAGTCATTTATGATTATCTGAAGTATAAGGACCAAGAATATCTAGAAATAGATAAAATGTCAAGGTTGAGCAAGTATTAAAACCCTTGATAACATGTTGTCTAATAGTAAAAAGCCATCCCTTAAAGAGATTTCCTAGTTGAAACAAGGTTATACGCAATACAATTGGAGGTACTAATTCATTCTACATAGAAAGAAAATGGTAGTTATACATAACAACAAGGGTTAAACTAAATCAACTATATGAGATAAAAATGATGTAGAAAACATGGGACCAATAGTGGAAGAAATTATTTGAAAAGTAAGACGTAGAAGAAGAAAAGTGTCCATCAAATTAAAAAGCGTTGAAAAGTCATATACAAGAATGCTTCAAATAAAGAAAATGAAACACACCAAACAAAAACAAGAATATTACATAAACAACTTCATATCAATGATCTAAATTGACTATATATAATTTGGATTATACAAACCTCAATTATTATATAGAACTTAGATTACGTTAAATGTTTCTTAAATCATTTATTTGTGGATTGAATTGATTTGAGCTAGCAAATCAAATAGATTGGAACCCCAAATCCCTTAAGAGATCTTACGAGATTGCACATATTTCTTAGGTGGTAAACATGGTCAATTATCAACCCTAACTACAAAGTTTGACCCAACTAGAAATAAATTAAACTTATAACTTTCATGAATAGTAAACATGGTCAATTATCAACCCATATTACAAAATTTAGCCAACAAAAAAAATTAAACCTATAGCCTTAAAATTGAGCCAAACAACTAACTCAACCATTTAAACTAATTACTGAGAAAAAAATATACTTTTAACCAATAAACTAATCTTTTAAAAATATTATATTAAAATAAACTAATTCTTTAAACTATTATATTTATATATTTTAAAACCTATCATAACTCAAACCATTAGTGAGGACAACCGTCACTGACTACTATTTGCAAATGCAAGCTGACTCATCACCATTATTGAAGGAAAACCACATCACCTGGAATAACCCGTTGGTAGTCCATAAGGGGGCAGGCTTTCACTCCTGCCAGATGCCTTACATTATTACCCTGTTTCCCTATGTCCGAGAAACGAGTTTTTTTAGCCAAATAAAAATAATTTTAAAATATACTCGAGACTCATTAAATATTTTATACTTATTAATAGGCATATCTTCTCTCTAAATATTTGTTGTTGTATCTTTTATACTTATTAATACACATCTTCCTTTTAAATATTTCTTGTTTCATATGGAGTTCTCTTTAGTGCGGTTTTTTGGAGTTTCCACTGCTGGAATCTGACGGAAAAATTGTGCTGAAATTTTGATTTGTGTTATTTAAACTAGTTTTTTGACTGTATATATGGATTCAGCACCGTGAAAAACCCTTAGGGCACTTCTATTGTGCAGGTTTAGCCATCAAACTTGTGATTTCAATGAATTCCTGTGATTTTAGAGAAATTAAATTAGAAAAATCCACCGAAAACACTTCCAAAAAATAACACTAAGAACAACTCATTTTCATATTCTAAATAGCGTTTTTGATGTACACCAATGTGACAAATTGCCCCCCACCATCTATGTAAATGGGACCACTCCTATCGTTGAAATGACCATTTCCAATTTATTAAAAAGTTCTCTCTCGCCTATTTTCCCGATACAAATTAAAAATCTTTCGGCTAAAATGACCATTTCCAATTTATTAAAAAGTTCTCTCTCGCCTATTTTCCCGATACAAATTAAAAATCTTTCGGCTAAGTTAAAGATGTGCTTCTCGTTCAAGTTACTTAGGTAAGCATAACTAGATTGATTGTATAATTGAACATTCCTTCAAGCGATATTATCAACCAAACATTCCCTCGTATTTTTTATTATTATTAAATCACGTTGTTTTAATTAGTCCATATTACTTGGGAGTATAATTTTATAAAACAATACATTGCAATGTTTTAAATGAAATTTAAAATAATAATAATTGTTTTAGATTATTTTATTATCAATATTATTTGAGTAGAAGAGATATATATATTATATATAATAATAAATATAATTTTTATTTGGTTTATGAATGAATTTTTAATTCAAAATGTTACTTAATTATTAAAGTGTTGTGTATTATTATTTGCTATTTTTTTGCATTATAGAGTACCATTTTTGGAATGGCATAGGGCTATTTCCAACTTTCAAAATAGGATGAGTTAAGTTTATGTGACTCTTTGCAAAAGTATTTTTAAAATTTTTGTTATTTAAAGATTTGTCTTAACATTTAAGATGTTGTTCGAGCTTGTTCTTTTAAAGAAATGTTTTTTTGGTGTTTTAAAAGTTTTATCTTAGTAGATTGAAATTGTGAAGATGAGATTTTTCATATTATGGTTGTACAGTCATTATTGTTAACATGTTCAAGATAAATATCTTACATTATTCACAAATTTAAAGTAGCATATTTAAAACAAATGGATGTTAGAATATTTTAAAGGATTAATGTTTATTTACAAACAATATGATTTGAGTGATGCAGGAAAAAGAGGGCATATGATCAAGAGATGCATCCTTCTTTTCAAGGAGGGAATTTCAATTTTGCATAGATCGTATACCAAGCTCATATTGTCTACTATGATAGAATAAAACCTTTCAGTTAGTAAGGAGGAGTAACTCATAACCAAATCAATTTCCTAAGACATGATTGTGGTATTCTTTGTGAATTTTGTTGGATGGAAAAATATCTAAGCATTAGTCTCATCTTGAGAATATCAAAATGTTATGGATAATACCCTTACAAGTCTCCCCATCTTTGCTCGGAACTTAGCATACATTAATAAAGGCATTGAGACTAAGTACCATATACTAGCTATTGAAACATTTTTGAGGAGCACTAAGGGAAAACATAGTTGTTGATCTCTAAGATAACTTCATCTTTAGAGAGGGGTATTATTTTCAAAAGTGATAAATACAAAATAACAAATACATAAATTGCCTAAGTTAGTACCAAACCTTTTAGAAGAAATGAATATTCACAATGATGGCTATAATACAAGGACTTAAAAGAAAAAAATCAACATTTCCATAGCACATTTCTTCCAACATAACATAAAGTAACGCATAGCATATCATTTGGAAAGATGAAGATAAAAGGACCACATATGCAGTGAGCTTAAAATTATCATTCATTAAAGTCATAAAGATTTTGAGGAAACACAATTGAAATCTCATGTTTAAAGTTGAGGTTAGAGATGACACTAATTATGTACCCCAAATACTTCTCTATGGAGCTTTAAATATACAAATGTTTATAACAAGAGTTTAAAATATTGTTAAAATGAAATTGGTGTATCCAAACATAGGGGGATGGGACTCCATGGAACATAAGAATAGACAAAAGGAGCTAGAAGAACAAAGGATAATACATTGAGGAATTTACTTTTGATATTTGAAAGGACTTTAGAATGAAATGTTGAATAATTGCTAATCGATAGGAATATGAGAAAGTTGGGGCTTGGTGAGGGGATTTTCTTTATTTACTATGTTGGAAAGACTCTCCTTCTCCATATGATGAAGATTTCTTTAAATGAAATACCTTCAAAACAAACCCTAACCATTGTCACTATTCATTTGATCTTGTGGGTTCTTAGGATTCAACTATGTTCTATAAGGTGTCCTTTAACCATTGTTCAATAAATTTTCATAACAATGTTGCCATTATTATATGCTTTACTCGAATGTCAAATCGTTCATCTTCTATTCATTTTAACTCAAATCCCAACTAACCTTTCAAATTTGCTTGATCAACATTTTTATTAACAAATTGAACCAACCATTTTTTAATGTCTTCTTGGGAAAATTTAATGACAGTATCAAAATTATTAGCCCAATAAATCTTGAGTGCATAAAATTGTTCTTGGATCTAAGTTTTCGTTAGTATGGTGTCAATTATCATGTGTGGGCCATCCAACACTTTTTCCGTGTCAAAATAATTTAGCTATTTTTCTTGCAATGTTGAGATGTCATCACTATTGTCATTGATGGCCCAAGCAAAAGGTGACTTTAGGTGACTTCTACCATTATTATTACAAGAAATATTGTAACATGAGGGATATTGTGCAAGAAATTGAGAATTATAAACGTTTTGTTTCTAGTTCAAGGTTCTTTTTCTATACAATGCAATGAGCTCCTTCTGATATGTCTATGAATGTGTGAAGACCAAGAATTGTTTCCTATTGTCTAGACAACCTGTTACATAGTATTTTGTCACAGTCCCTGTTACCCCTTCTCCCGTACATTGGAAGACCTATTCCGGGACTTGTGAGAAGTGACATAACTTGAAAACACCTGCATTGTATCCCTTAGAGTATGTACTTCATATGTCCTGATGTATACATTATGCACTCGGGGAAATAACATATTAATACAAACTTCAAACTCTTTCATGTTTCAACACTTAACTCTTGAGGATAAGCCTGGCTAGTGGCTTCAAACATTGAACAAAGATGTTAACCTTATTTATAGTGTTCAATTGCTTCAATATCTTCTCTTGCATAATCATTAATAATTTAATAATGACCCTTCGTGTAAGGGAAGTATTAAATGAAATGAAGATGTTTGAAGAAGTGGTACATTAAAAGAGCCAAAAATATTGCAGATATGGAATTATGTGAATGATATTATTCCAGGGTTTACTATAATCAAATATCACTTTCATTTGAGGGTAACTAATCATGCCTTCGAAGAGCTTATTTTTGTACTGGTTAAATGTTCGATCAAGCCTTGCAGGAAGGGATATCATATGCCTTTCTGAATCATTATTCAATCTACACATCAAGCTTGTGGGTTCCGTGTGTGTTGATATTTGGAAAAGAAGAGAGTTTGCATTCATGTTGAGAAGGAACAAAATGCTAAGCAATACCACTACTATAAAAACAAGAAATTTGAGAAGCCTTTAATGCAATCCAATAAATTTAACAAAGTAAATATTCTTATTGTTATTTTTGTAGAATAAAAGGAGTTCTAGTCTTGAGACATTATGGAGAGGCTAAAGCACATGATTTCTCCATAACTCAGAAATCATTGTTAGAAATTCCACCTAAAAGTGTCTCAATTAGATTATTCACCTATTTTTAAGTATTTCCTAAGCTTGAAATTAGGAAAAGGGGTCAATTAATCAATATTAATTGAGAAAGGAGTGAATCATCTAGTAACTCACACGGATCGATCTAGATATG
>APFE030920963.1:0-29315 GCA_000404065.3 Pinus taeda
ATTGATTCGGGTAGTACCCATAATTTTATTCATTGTAAGATAGCCAAGGAATTGAATTGCTTCTTATATCCAACACCAGAGTGTCAAGTGATGGTTGCAAATGGAGGAACCATAAATTTCTCTAAAAAGTGACATAATATCAAGCTATCCATGGGAGAATATGTATTGAATAGTTCTATGCTTTCTATTCCATTGGGTGGTGTTTCTGTAACTATGCAGGTACTCTCCAAGCATGTTAAGTATGGGGAGGAGTTATGAGATCGACCAAAGGAGAGGGAGAAAGCCTTCGAACCAATTTTGTTCTGCAATTGCGTAGTAGACAAATGCTACTTCAGTCAATCTCTGGTTTAGTTTATATCTTGAGCATTTGATTTGCAAAAGGTATCAAAATTCCCTTGTTGGTAGCTTAGTATCCTCTTAGGACATTCCATTACACTTTACTTGTTATTGTTAATTGAAATCAAGCTTAATCCATTGACAACTACACCAAATTTGAGCTAAAAACACTTTAAGAATCACTCCCTGTGACCATCGCACTGTCTTGAACTGTAACCTACTATGCATAGTAGTTCCTGAATGGACAAAGTGCTATGCATCACACTGTCTATCACTACAACCTGCAATGATTGATTGAAACTCAATTTTCCCATCTAAGAGTTGAGGTTTTTGACTAGTTTTCATCTTTGTTTGATTGCTTGCTGAATATGAATAATGTCTCATCATTGAAGCCAACTTTCATCACTTAGATCGGCCTCTATTTGGATTAGTATTGGTGAATTTTTTGTGTGTTTGTTTTTCATTTACAATCCATTGTCAAAAAGTAGTGTTAATCGATCTGTCATTTCGATAGAAAAAGTGTCGTAAAGTCTTCAATTTTCGTCGAAAAAGTGAAGTGTCGTAAAATCTTCCCTCGTAGCTGATCAATTAATCTATTTTATGCATTTGATTTGATTTCGTTCAAAGTGTCAAAAAGATATTTCTTCAAACTTGAAAGTTTTGTTTGATTCTTCCTTCCTCTCTTTGAAGAAAAATTGTTGAAAATTGACATTTTGTGTGAAATATTTCAAATCATTGCTGCATTTAGTTTTCCTTCTTGAATCATTCACATTAAGGAGAGATGAAAAACAAATACATGCATTTGCATTCTAGAATTTTGGTTTGTGTGCTCAAAAGAATGACTTATGGAATTGCACTAGTGTGTGCTCTTTGGTGTTTGCTTAAAAAGTACTTCTATTCTCTATCCCTAGTAGTTAGGATTTTCATTATTGAACAAACGAAAAGATTGCTTATCATTTTAGATGCATCTTTAGGAATTTCATAACACATTTCGTGGTGAACCCTCAAAGGCAAAATTTTAAGAAAGATCAACTTAAAATGAACCTCAATTAACTTAACAATGCTTTGGAATCTAACACAACACATTTAGAGGTCTAGGCTAGAGACATGTTCCGGCGTCGTTAAACCTAGTGGCTATCTTTTTCATTGAAGGTTGGGTGATTCCTCATCTTTGATACCATAAGTGCTAGTATAGACTTGTGCTCCCTGTATCGTCGTATAGTGGGAGACCCCAATAGGCTTAAATCCTTTATCCCTAGGAAGTCGAGTCCGCCGCCTTACCGATCGCAATGCACTGAACACAGCATTCGGGAAGATTGACTTCCATATGTAAAGTCCTTGGTAATTTCTCTTTAATTTACCACTGAGGTGTATATTGCAGTTTTGTGATTTGTTTGGTAAAACCTCTTGTCTAGAGTCTCGAGAGTAGTCACTTTTGTTGCTTTTCGGCTCCCTAAAAGTAAAAGGATCATCTGAGCACTTGTCCTTTCAGGCTCATTAAAAATTGAAAGCGATTAGAGTCATCTTTAGCTTTTTCTCGACTCTTTAAAATTGAAAAAGAAAAGTTGTGTCTAAGTGTCGTTAAATTTAATTGATGACGAATAACATCATTATCCCTTAGTTGAGTTTCAAGTTGATCAAGTAATCTGCAATCGTGGAAGAAATTCAATCCAAACCCTGTCGTTCGCGGAGATTAGCCAGTCAACCGTCTTTGCCGCCAGAAGCAAAACCAATTCAGACAAAGTGGTCATGTTTAACTGATTCTAGTTCATCTGGGTTGTTTGAAACATCTGTTCCAACATCTCCAGGGACTCAAGTTACTCCAATCATTTCTGATACATCCATCCTTCAAGAGGAAGTTTCACAGTTACCTGAGGACATTAGTATTGATTCTAGTGTAACAGTAACCGAGGTTGTCCAACAACATATTGATCCTCAATTTGAAATTGTTCAACCAAGAAGTACTTCTGAACCTGAAACAACTCCATCAAGAGTTGGTCTAGAACCCATCCCAGTTCGAACCGAGGTTACATCTAAACCAGGAGTTGTTCAAGAACCTCCCATTGAGACTGTTGTTCAGTTACCTGAACATCTGGACTTTGAATTTTAGTATCCAGAAGTTGTTACCCCTCCGACATCAGTCAATGTAGAAACCACACCTTATTCAACACCAAAAACCTTTTACAGACCTGACGGTCAACCTCTTCCACCTAGTTTGATTGCCATAGAGGAGATAGTAGAGGATTCCCCATCTGACACCCTGTTTCATTTTGGAACTGGGATTAATCTTTATCCTGCTGCTCCTGATTACTTTTCTTCATTTAATTTTGCCTCGTCACAAGTTCTCGTCAAATCTTTAGGCCAGATTTTGGGCCAGTTAACCATGTCCGAACAACCATCAACATCCAAGACTGTATCATTTGATGCAGCTGCAATGGAATCTTCTGTTGTCACTACTTTGATGTTTTCTACCACACCTGAGTCACACCTATACGGTGAATCATCCGTTCCGATCACTTACCAATCATTTTATGGAACCCACTTAGGGGTTGCTTCTGCACCATGGTCAACACCCATTAACTTGTCTGGAATTCAATTTAGTTTTTCTCACATGGGAAATCAACAATTTGATCCTGCATATCAGTATCAATTTGGGCAATCTAGTTATCAAAGACCAGTGTATCCATTAAACATTGGATTACCACCATATGGAGAGAAATATTCCTACTCACCGTTTCCTCCTTTTTCCGGGGAACAACCATATGGTAATTTTCCACAGTATTCAAGTCAAACTGGAGTTAGAGTTAGTCGATGGCAACCAATAATGCCAGAACAACCAAGAGTTGTGTATCCAACACAACCAATGCAACCTGTGTCTAATATTCCTACTACACCTGTTGTTACTACTGTGTAACAATCACAAGCTCAATCTGTTGTATCTCAATTGGTACAAACTGTTCCTTCTTCTTCACAACCTCAAGTTTCAAGGCAAGGGGCTCAAGTTTCTCAAGTTGTTATACAACAACCGCTTGTTTCTGGTGCTCAACAACAACCTCAGGTTGGTATACCTTTATCCGAAATGACCCAGGCATACACTGGTATAGTTAATCCACAACTTGGTCAATCTATCAATACTAGATAGTAGCAGTTGGTCCAACAATCACGGCTGTCGCAATATCAACAACCTCAATTCTAGCAGTCCCAACCCCAGTTTGGACTTGGTTCACAAGCTCAAACTGGTTTTGGTTAATATCAAGCTTACCAAGGATCTGGGCAACAAGGCTTTGCAGGTTATGGACAACCACGTTTCCAAACTGGTTATCAACAACCACCCTATACTGGTTATGTCCAATAACCTTACCAAGGTTACCAGGTGCAGATGCCCTACGCTGGTATGCAAAGAACTATGGCACAAGCAATTCCATCCTATCATGGGTATGCTCAACCTGACTTGAATAAAAAATTGCCATTTGTAGTAGCTTTAGAACTACCAGATTTAAGTCGGCTCACTAATGATCCAATTGCATATGCGCCTTGGTGGCCAGTGATTCCACATAAATTGCCATCTAACATTCCAAAGTTCAATGGAAATCCAGGAGAAGACCCATCGAATCACGTAATGACTTTTCATTTTTGGTGTTCATCCAAAACTTTGAATGATGATTTGATCAGACTTTGTCTTTTTCAAAGAACGTTTGTTGGTCCAGCTGCTAAATGGTATATTGAATTACCTAGAGCTTCTTTTGATAACTTCACCATTTTCGCCACTACCTTTCTGACCCACTTCCAATTACCTATCAGGTATGAGACTGGAACAAAACTCTTGACCAACTTTAAATAGACTACCTCCACTCATATATCAGATCATATTCATGAGTGGCGGTGTCATCGTCGAATGGTTAAGACCTATGTTCCTGATCAACTTTTAGCTATGTCATTGAGGATGTGGCAAAAGGAGGAGTTGTCACAGAAGAGTAAGTTATTGCTTGTGCCCAATATTTGGATCTGATTTATACACAATCAAGCACTATGATAAAATTCCTGACGCACCTAGACCAGTTTTCATCGTTCCAATGCCTCCAAAATCGAGTAGGGACTCTCATGCCGGTGACGGTGTGATCGGTTCCTCGAGCACACAACTGGCAAGGGGACCATCTGGACAAATCCTTGCTATTTCCAACCAAAATGTAAATCAATCTGAAAACACTCTTGCCTCAGAGATTAATGTTGTGTCATCTAACAAAGGCAAAAATCCAAAGCAACCTAGAGGTAAGAAAAAGGAAAAGAATAACAAGAAGAAACAGGAGAATCCTACTCTTGAAAAATCATCTGAATCCCCTTCTGCGGCTAGGAAACCTAATTATTCTGATATGTAATGACGAGAATTTTACAAAAAATTGTCCACATCGATCTGAGGTCTCTAAACTTTTAAAGGCTTTGAATACCTCAGCTGTGTTGACAGACCCATTTCTGAACCCAGAAACACATTTGGTTGCTATTGATAACGCTTCCACATCCCAAGTACTTATGTTGTCTACCGTAAATACAAAAAATGATGTTTTGGTGTTAAGAAGGAATAAATATTATGGAAATCCATCGTCGTCAAATAACCAGGCTATTGATCAACCTAGTACATCGATCACGACTTCACCAGAACTTATTCAACCTGTTATACCTGAATTAACAATAAAGCCACCAAAGGGAGTTGTACACAAATCAACATTTAATCCTCATGCTTGAGCAGCTCAAAACTATAATATAGTGGAAGATCTGGCTCAATCACCTTCCGCTATGTCGACACTTGAGGTGTTGCAAAACTGTCCCTCCTAAAAGCAGGCTTTGTTATCAGCAACAGGGGGAATAGACCCTACGGATTCTAATCTTGTGGTCTTTAACCATACAGGATACACACCACAGTTACCAGCGCAACTAGCATTCCTAATACAAGTAAAAGCTCTCAATAAAAATGTTCACCGAACTATTATTGATGAGGGGGCATCTACTTGCATTATGTCTATGAGTTGCTGGAAAACTCTTGGTTCACCACCCTTGTCATGATCACCAACAACATTAAAGGCTTTCGATGGACGAACATACACTCCGTATGGGATTTTGAGTAACTTGCAAATTGAATTAGGGGGAAAAACAGAAAATGTTGAAGTCGAAGTCGTTGATGGACTCCTTGATTACAACATTTTGCTAGGAAGGCCTTGGGTATATGCTATGGTTGTTTTTGTTTCCACATACTTTTGAACGATCGCATTTCCCTTCAAAGGTGGAATCATAGTCATCGATCAGCTAGCCTTCTTTTCTAATAGTTCACAAGCTACAGGAAGCATTCCATTGATACATGGAAATTCACAATCACTTCAAAAAGTTATTGTAGGTCTGCTAAAAGATCCTTCTTTGATGGATACCTTTACCCTTCTGTCTCCATCTGGTTTTGCGGAAGTGGCGAGAGTGGAAACCTGCCACATGATCTCTTCTACATCATCTGATTTTAAGACAAATTCCAACTATTTTAAAAGTGATGATTATTGTGAGGTGATGCCACCAAGCCCCATTGAATCATTATAGAAACCAATCTATTGGGCTTGTGCAGCAAACCCTAATCTGCACTCGACAGTTGTATGGGTAGATAGGTCTTTACAATATGGCACCACTTCAGATCCTTTTTCACGTATACATTCTACGGATGAAGGAATTGTCCAATCAATGATGATAGGAGAGACACCGTGGGAATATTATCATCATTGTTCCCACCTTCGAGATGACAATGAAGACTATTCAAATGAACTCAATCACCCATCAATCGTTGATTTCTTGTCGAATTCTATAAATATTGTCGATTCCAAGCATAATCTGTCTAACATAGAAGAAACAATTTCTATAAACATTTCAACCAAGCCCGATATTGTAGAAAATATTCATGTCGACATATCTTGTTCTCCATTGGAACTAGATAATTATTGTGCTCTTTTCTGCGAATTTCAATATGTCTTTGCATGGTCTTATGACAAAATTCCAGGCATTGACTCAAGCATCATTGAACATGAGATCAAAATGTATCCTGATGTCAAACTAGTACGAAAACGGCTTCGACTTGTTCATCCTCAGAAAGTCGCTACCATTAAAGCAGAGGTTGAAAAACTTTTGCGTGCTGGCTTCATTTTCCCTGTACCTCTCTCTGATTGGGTATCAAATATTGTTCCAGTGATGAAAAAACAAGGAACAATTCAAGTGTGCATCGATTATAGGGATGTAAACCAAGCACGTCCGAAGGACAACTATCCTACACCTTTTATCGACCAGATTATTGAGGAATGTGCCGGATGAGAAATCTTTTCGTTCATGGATGGATTTTTTGGCTACAACCAAATCAATATCCGCCCACAGGACCAATCGAAAACAGCATTTATATGTCTGTAGGGCACATTCGCATGTCGAAAAATACCCTTTGGTTTGAAGAATGCAGGGGCAACATTTCAGAGAGCAATGAATTATGCCTTCCATGACATCAAACACATTTTTCAACCATATCTTGAAGATCTGCATGCTCATTCGCAGAAACAGACTGATCACCCGCAACATTTGAGAGCAATATTTTTACTTTGTTGACACTACAAAATAAGACTCAATCCACATAAGTGTGTGTTTTGTGTTGGCTTCAGTCATCTGCTCAGTTTCGTAGTTTCGAAAGATGGAATTCGACTCGATCCCATAAAGGTTCAGGCAATTCTTGACATGCCTCTGCTTTCAAATTTGTTACAGATCTAGAAACTTCAAGGGAAGGCAAACTTTCTAAGGAGGTTCATTCCAAATTATGCCGAATTAGCTAAATATTATACACGTCTATTGAAGAAAGGGGTACCCTTCCATTGGGATCAAGTTGCGCAAGCTTCTTTTGATGCTCTCAAAAATTCCTTGATTAAAGCATCATTAATGTATGCCCCTAACTATCAAAGAGACTTTTACCTATATCTCGCCACTGTAGATACAACCATTGGTATGGTTTTAGTGCAAGAGGAAAATGGAATTGAACATCCTATATATTATTTGAGTCACAATCTTAATGATACAGAAAGTAAATATTCATAGTTGAAAAGTTAGCTTTAGCACCCGTTCAAGCTGTGCAGAGATTTCGACATTACATCCTCCTTCGCAAAACTACCATTATATCAAATTACAACCCTATGACATGCATCTTGTCACGTCAATTGCTGGGGGGCAAATATTCTAAATGGATAGTTATCTTGTAGGAGTTTGATTTAGAATTCATCAAATCCAAATCAAAGAAATCTCTCGTCTTTGCAGAGCTCCATTGCGACCTTCCCTCATCCCCCAATGATTTAACATCAAAAGCATCAATCTTGGATGAGTCTCTATTTCTCATTTCGTCAAGTGATCCATGGTATGGGGATATACTGGTCTATCTATAGACCCAAGCTTTTAGGCCTAACACCTCTCGCACTGAACATTGACATACTCGATACCAAGCCAAAGATTATCTGATCATTGGTGATACACTTTATCGTCGTGGTGTCGATGCAATTTTACGTAGGTGCCTTACTCATGAGGAGGACAAAAAAGCTTTCAATGAATGCCATTCAGGTGCTTGTGGGGGGCATTTATCTGTTTACGCAACTGCACAAAAAGTCCTACGAGCTAGTTATTTCTGGCCATCTATATTTAAATATTGCATACTTGCTGTCAGAAAGTGACATGCTTGTCATATTTTTTATTGTAAAACCAGATTACCACCTGCACCACTGTATCCAGTCGTTGTTGTTGGCCCATTCTCAAAATGGGGCATTAATTTTATGACATGTAACCCCACCTCGGCCGGTGGGCATGGGTATATTATTGTCACTATTGACAATTTTACCAAATGGACCGAGGTGATGTTGACATTGAACAACAGTGGCAAAACAGTTGCTCTTTTTTTCTTCAATCATGTGGTTTCCAGGTTCAGTGTGCCACAAGCTATAGTTACAGATCATGGGTCGCATTTTCGCAATCACATGATGATTGAGTTAACTACCAAATTAGGACTCTCTCGTGATAGTTCTACTCCATATTAAGTGCATGTTGCAAAGAATGATTGGATTCCATAAACGGAATTGGCATTTAATACTGTACTCAGCTCTGTGGGCATATCGGACCTCAGCGACAAATGCGATCGGATTTACGCTTTTTCAGTTGGTATATGGTTTGGAAGCAGTCTTACCAATTCAATGTGAAATCTCATCCCTCAAGCTCGTAATTGACCTGCTACCCGACACTTCTGAGGAAGAAGCTTGTTTCTTGGAATTAATCCATCTGGATGAAACCCGTCATGATGCCGCATTGGCTAACGAAACACATAAGCAACGCATCAAGGCACAATATGACAAAGATGTTAAGCCTCGTGTCTTCTCAGAAGGTGACCTGGTCTTGCTTTACGATCAAGATTCTGACAAATTAGGAGCAGGGAAGTTTGAACCATTATGGATGGGCCCCTATATTTTTAAACGTGTGTTGACAAAAGGAGCCTACGAGCTAGTCGATTATGATGGGATTCCATTGTCGTAGCCCCGGAACGGGTTGTATCTTAAACGTTACTATGCTTGATTAAGTGTAGTAAAACTCACTGTACATATGCTTTGATTGCAGTTTTTTGTATTAGTTTTCTTTTAGAGTTTAAATTTGGTTAGGTAATCCACTTCACATTTGTTGCAGATGTCAAAATTTTCAGAACCATTTGTTGGGCATGCCGACAAAGCTAGTCGTAGTATGCATAACCTATCTTCTGCAGCCTGGGCCATCGCCGCTCCAAGCGGCGAGTTAGTGAGTTTCAGAAGGATTGTATTGGTCGATCAACAAACAATATCACTGAGTATAGCACGTTGATTGAACTCCTCTCTGATGCCATTTCATATGTCATACACCAAATCATTGTTAGGCTAGATTCAAAACTTGTCATTCTACAGCTTACTGGCGTTTATTCTGTCTGAAACCCAGCTATTCATCGCATGTTCCTAAGAGTTCAAATTTTGGAAAGACATTTTGAATTCATTCAATATCAACATATTTCTAGAAATTTAAACACATTGACTGAATCTCTAGCAAACTATGTGTTAAATAGACATTTGCAACATATGTAAAGAAATCATTTCATGTCATCATTTGCATAGGATTTCATCACTTAACCACAATAAAACTCCGAAAGTCAAATAGATAGTTGTATATAAGTTTTTACAAATATTTTGTGTCCAAGACAAAATTGGTCATCTGACCCCATAAACTCAAAAATGAATGCAGAAAACATCCTAGACCAGTTATGCTGATGATAACAGGTCACCGCCTATGCTATCATACACAGGAGCCTCGTCCAACGAATCGGCACACCAGTGGTATGGTGTTGCAGCCTCATGGGTAACTCATCAATCTGGACATCTGGAATGTCGAGGGTTAAGCTCTCCACATGATACTGCAACTGAGCCAAGGTCTCTGCTATGTCCAAATCTCTAAGGACTGCCCTCCTGACAGCTTCCTCCACTAGAGCATCTACTTCCCGTGGGCGTGCCACCGGTCAAACTAGTCCAATATCTGCATACACATATGAGTTTGTTTAGTCTTGGTAACAATCAAAAACTCAAAAATAAAAGTGTGGTCAAGTCAATTTACTAATAGCACTCCACTGCTCCCCGACTGGTAATGCTAAATCTAGATCACCTCGGAAATCCATCCCCACATATGGATATTCCACAAAAGCCATCTCCTGACAGTCGAACCACTCAAAGAAGGTAGAAGAAAATGAGATTCGTGACTGGTCAGCATGCCTAGCCATAAGGTCTACCCATCGCTGCATCTGTGGTTCTCTAGGTCCAGGCACTCCCGGAGAAATGTTTTGTGGTTGCATGAGTGGGATTCTTTCCAAAGCAAAGGAAACCAAAATAGACCCATAACCAACATTTTTGGTCTTTCCAGCCTTTACATTGGTCAGTTGATCTTTCATAAGTGGAAGAACCGCCTCACACCAGTTGAATACCTTCGGTTCCAGGCATTCCAAGGCATATTGCATATAAGATCTGTTTGCTAAATGTAAAGCCACTACCAGGCAATCTAGCAAGGGTAAAGAGGATATTTCTCAAAGGATGATCAATAACATCTCAGATATGAATCTTTCCATCTCTGTTGGGTTGGGATCCTTCGCGACAGAACTACCGAATATAATCTCTCACTAATTCGCCTCCCCGGGCAAGTCCTGATAGTGAAAGAGAGGCACCCCACCTCGATAAACCTGTCATAAAATAAATATCCTCGATGGTGATAGGAATAGCTTTACCCCTGATATGAAACACCTGGTTAATAGGATCCCAAGCATGAACAAGATACCGCAGCAAATCCATCTGTTGCCTCATGCTGGACAAGAGAAAAAAATTTAGAAAACCGCAATTCTTTAAAGCATTTACCATGCCCTGGTCATTTAAGGCAATCATGTCTTGCTCTTCGTGTTCTCGTTCTCACCATGTAATGACCATTTTGATCCAATGAATAACTAAAACACAATCATTAGGAAAGTTAGGATCCAACTTGGGCAAAAATCAGTTAAAATTTTGATAAAAACAACTGTTCATACTTGGTTTTCTGCACCCATCGTACTTTTCGTTTGAAGACAATGCTATGCATAGCAGGTTTCCTGTTACCATCCCAATATGCATCGCACTTTTCGATAGGGACAAGGTGCGATGGTTAAAAAACGAGAAGTTAAACCCTAGAGGCCTAGAAAACTAAGAAAAGTTGCCCAAAACTAAAAAAGAATGGAATAGAATTGAATAGCATAAGGATAGCTCCTACCTAGTCCTGACGGCACAAAAAATGATCCACAGAATCTCTTGCAATCGACTGGTGAAATTTGGGGGAAAAAACCGCTTCAGAGCTCCAAAATCCAATGTTAGAAATGAAATGGTGAAAATGAATTGTTACAACTAGTTTTTATGTTTACTTTTACATGTGTTTCAAGTAAATGTTTGTTTTACTCATTTTTCATCCATAAATATGTATTTTTAATCATCTCTGATGGAGTTTTGAGCAGAATGAAAGACTGAAAATAGAATCTGATGTGCTAATGGCGAATTGAGCATCTTTGACCACCAAGCAAACTTTTCATTCTCTTTTCAAGCTTTGATATAAAAATGAAAAGGAAACTATAGAGTCCTCTTTAAACTCTTTTCAGACTCTTTAAACAAGAAAATATAGTCAAGCGCTTGTCTCTTCTAGCTCGTTAAAGTATTGGAAACAACATCTGTCTCATATTATTTTATCCTTTTTCGGACCTGAGGGATTATCTTACGAAAAAGAACTTATGGAGTTTTCTTCCCATCTCTTTTCAGACTCTCTAAACATGAAAAGGACCAAGTTATCATTGTCGTTAAACTTGTTAAAATAATAGCGACAAACTTGTCCATCTAAACAAGACCGAGTTTCACCGTCGCTAGACGCATTAAAACATCAAATAGTGATGGGTTTTCCTGAAGGGTGAATTATACAACAAGCATATGGTATCCTCCTCAAGCTTGATAAAAAATAAAGAGGTACTGGTCAGCAATGATTGGGGAAAATGGAGAAAAATCTTGAAAACTTATGGTAGCGAGTCGCTCTTGAACATGACACTTTCACTTCATCTCCGTGATTAAGCTGGGTTGGGACATTCCGTTTGATGGTTATCATACCATTGGTCTATCACACCATCCATCACTTTTGTTTTTGGTCAACGCTACCAATTCATCTCAGTGTCACCGAGATGTTCAAGAGAAGTCATCCAGTTAAAGTCTCATCCGTTGCAATACCACAAACCTTCATTTTCATGACCTCCATTCCTGAACCTTGTGTCATCAGTTCATTTTCATCTCCAAAGATCATTTACTTCATTTCATGTCGTAGATGTGAGATACATCAAAGCCCTCCTACGATGAGTCGCTTCTTCTCGACATCAACTTATCATCCAAGAAGTTGACTTAGAAACACCCTTTCAGTGCTTTGAAGCTTGCATACATCAATAGCAAGTTTCTCTCTTCCAACGACAGGTTGACATCAATGGCCTTCGACCAAAAGATTTTGCAAGGTGTTCAACATCGAATTATCTACTCACACCACATGAAATGTACTGTAGTACCTTGAGGATCATCATCATTATCAGTGATCCCTCTCACACCTGTTAACAGCTTACATCATTGGCAGACGATGTCTCTCCATGTTCGACCTCAGAACATCTTTTCACATGGTTAGCCTTGTACATTGAGTGAAGATTGAATGAGTTTGAAGACCCCGGATCTGGTTTCATCCATCCGGGCTGCGATATATTCAGGAGTACAAAAGTGACAAATGTACAAAGGCTTTACATAGATGGTCATCCTAATCATGGATCAAAAATCTATATCTGTAGAATCACAATTCTATATCTGTAGACGACTATCTAATCTATGTACATGTAATGAAAGTTTATAAGTTGAGCATGGGAATGCCTCCCTTAGCTAGTTCATGAGAAAATCATATTATCATGATGTATTGTATTGTAATTGATGCATGTTGTTAGCCTCCTGTTGCAACAGGTATTCATCTTTCATGATCGACATTTTTTACATGCCAAATATGTCAAACTTTGCATGCTGCAATGTTCCATATTTCCTTAAGAGGCCAAAGAAGAGGCCATGAGTGTGTGCTGGCCTAAATGCCCCTGCTGTGTTCCATTTTTGATGAGTTGATCCATTTTTGTGAGTTTTCAGTTAAGGGAGGGCCAAACAGCTTAATCTTGGTCTCCCTAGGTTTCACTTGCTTGCTGAAGAATATAGAGATGAACATCTGTCCAAACAAGCTTAATCTTGGCATATTTGTAATAGGAAGAGAAGCAAGGGCGCTCATCAGCTTAATCTGAGCCCCAGAAGAGACAAGGATCGAATTAGATAGGAGGACAGCTGAAAGAAAAGTTGAAAAGTTAGGTATGCTAGTTCAAGTGCACCCAAACCAAAAGAAGAAAAAATGATAGCTGAGTAAGCCGGGTAGGTAGCTTTGTGGTTGCAGAATCATGGCTTGTGATCCATTTCATGTTTTCAAGTGTCATATCCATTCACATCTCAAGCATAAGGCAGTTTTCCATTTAGAGGAGCTCAAGCGAGGCATCTCTAACTTCCCCTTCTTCCTCTTTCCTCAATCACTCACTAACTTCCCCTAAAGAGGTCAAGATCTGCTTGATATCTCTTAGTCTCATCATTTTTCATATCAATTGCCCTGGTAAAGATCTGCTTTACTCAAGGAATGTTCATACTTCCTCTACAAGTCCTATTTCCCCTTTATAGCCTAAGAGTTATACACTTAGCACTTTCTTGTCACAATTCATATTAATTGCTAACTTCATTATGTAACTCCCTATCTATCTCCCCTTCCCCTACTAAAACTATGTTAAATAACTCCCCTATGTACTTATCCCCTCCCCCTGGTTGAAAAATAGCCATAAGTGTGCTTGGGAATTGCTAAGTTTTCCTAAAACTTAGCAAGAACCCTCATTGGCCCTTTCTCCAGATCATGGAGGCCCGCTTTGATTGATCCCTTTGGCAAGCTTATGTGTCTGCTAATAAGATCTTTGCAGACAAGGTCATGGAAGTGATCAGCCCTGATGATGATTACGTTTGGGTACATGACTACCATCTCATGGTGCTTGCCACATTTCTAGGGAAGCGATTTAACAGGGTGAAGCTTGGTTTCTTTCTACATAGCCCATTCCCTTCATCAGAGATTTTTAGGACCCTTCCTATTGTTAGTGTCAGCCTTTCCAGCCTTCCTCCAGTGATCAAATATTCTCTTACAAAGTGGTCTCATAGTGTCAAGGTCAAATTTTGTCATTTCAGTGAGTCTTCAAGCAAAATTTGGTCACTAGGCATAAAGTCTAGGATTTGCTTTCACTCCTTTCAAAGTTGCCCAAATGCCAATCTATGTCACTATTCAGCTGATTCTATCATCATTCATAGGGTTTTCATTATCATCTCAGTGTCTAATGAGTCATTTTACACCTTGTTCATGCTTCAGTTGCGCCTAGGCAAGGTCATTTCTCTCTCCTAGGGTTTTGAAAGCTAATTTCTCTTGGACGGTCAAATCATTGGAAAAACTTGTTTCCTAATGCTCATACACCTTCCCCTATCCTTAAAGTACCTTACCAAATGCTTCCCTCCTCTGAAATCTCCCAAATTCCTCATTTTGACACAAACCCTAGTTTCTTGCTACAACCTGGCAATTTTCTAGGTTGGACCTGTGTTTTTCCCTTTTGGACCCCTTCCCCTCACTCAATCTCTGAGATTCCACTTTCCCCTGCTTCCTAACATCCCTCCCTCCTTCCAAAAATTTCCCCAAGAATTTAGAAGCCCCTTATCCCCTTCATTTCGCTTCATTTCGACAACATTCCTTGTTTCACACATCGGGATAAGTTTCACTCAAATGGTGTTTCAGAGAAATAAAAGATGAATTTGGGAAAACTTAGAGAGGTTTTTGTTCAAAACATGCCAAAGAAGAAAAACCTCCTTCACTTTTTGCACAGGTGTCATGGTTTTAGAGAAATGTCAAAATTACAATCGCCAGATCCAAGGAGGTTGGCCAAGGCACTAAAACGAGGAAAAAGGCCCGATCCCCTCCACATTTTGGCCAAAGCCTCTTTGAATGAGCATGGTACTTGATTGGGGACTCCCTGCCCAAATTTCAAGAAATTTGGAGAAAATTTTGTCAATTGTGAATTTTTTGTGCCACACACACGTTTTCTTCCCCAACGCGTAGCGCGCCGCGCGCGACCCTTTCGTTGGGGAGGTCCATTTCAGGAAAACTCAGAATATTTGGATTTTTCATGCAAAAATACACTTGCTCAGAAATTACTAAGAAATTTCACCAAGTTTTGAGCCTCCAGAAGGTCAAAAAACAAGCAAAAAATGACTTTCTGCCACCTTTTTGACACACAGGAAGCAGTCTTGGGAGATTGCAATTTTGGAGGGACAAATGACCACCAAATTCAGAAATTCCACTTGGGTTGGAAAGTAGACATCCAGACCTTTCCAACAAGCCCACTTTTTCCTCATTTGGACTCCGGAAATTGCCTCAAAAGTTGGCTCAAAGGCGCGCGACGCGTTCAGGATTGGGGCGCGACGCATCAGCACATTTTCTCAATTTTTCACCTATAGCTCAGCAAAACGCAGTTTTGACTAGGTTTGACTTTTTTGAGTGGATTTTGATACTCCTTGATGTAAATGATGTAATTTTATTATATTTTGACACTCATTTATCTCTTCTAGAAGATTCATTCATAAGATAGGCAAAAATTAAATGAATGAATTGGTTTCCTAGCTTATATAGGCAAGTTGTTCTGACTGCCTAGATTTTAGTGCTCAGTTTGGAATTGGTTGAAACAGCTCCTAGGATAGTGAGCTCGACCCCTAGAGGCAAGTAAAGATGTTAGCTTACCTATATTATGTACTTTCTTAGTCATTTTCATGGTTGGACTCTTGAGGGAGAAAGCTTCTATTGTATTACTCATTTTATCTCTGCATTTTGGCAAAGGAAGAAAGACCAGGGTTTTGCAGTCCTTTTTGGGATTCCTGTGGTTACATGTATTGATGGTGTGTTTCTCTTTGTACTTGTAAGTTTGTTATGTGAATCATCTTCTTACCTTTTCTTCTGCAAATTAGGCAAATGAAGTGTTAAGGTAGAATTCATGGTTGCTATGCTCTGCCTTTAAGTTTGCTTAATATCAATGTTTTCAGCTGTTTAAGGAGAATTCAAGGTGATTGCTTGCTCTCCTTAGCTCCTCACCAGTCATTCCCATCCATCCAAATATTTCAGAGGCATCAATACAGTTTCCTACCTCACCCCAAAGAACGCCCTGCAAAAACTGTGTCCAATCCCCGCAACCAAAATTGCCTTTCCCCAATTTTCCACCAAAACCCTAAAAATCCCAAATCAAACCTTTTTATCAGTTTACTAGCCTAAAATCAGTGTTCTTTATTGGTCATCTCCACCCGTTGTAGATCTTTGCCGAGATATACCGGAGAGAGCCCTCTCCTGCCCCGTAGGGCTAGCTACGAGGCTAAGTGCTTTGATGTTGCCTTGGAGTTTACCTTTTTCAGCCTGAGGTGAAATTTCAAGTGCTAACACCTGTGAGGGAAGAAATCCTCAGGGCTCTACTTAACTCGGACTTGATCGGTTTCCATACATTTGATTATGCTCGACATTTTCTCTCCTGTTGCGATAGGATGCTTGGTCTTGATTATGAATCGAATAGAGGCTACATTGGACTTGAATACTATGGTCATTCTGTTGGTATAAAGATTCTACCCGTGGGCATTCACATGGGCCAGTTTGAATCAGTGTTAAATCTTCTGGACACTGCATTGAGAAAATGGGGAGCAACATGGGGCTCCATTTAGAGAAGAAGATTGAAGTGAAAATACCAATGAGGATGTTTTGACATTGCCAACAGTAACATATGCTTCTTCACTTGCTATACAACTTTCAGGTGGCAACTTAGGTGAAAACAATGAGGATATATCTTCCAAGCAAGACCCAGTTGTGGATGATTCTTTTGTTCCAGATCAATTGCCTCTCTTTCCAGATGAAATATTTGTTCCTTCAGGAAACTCATTATTTCCTAATGATGATGACGTGTTGAATGAATTATTGTGCGAATGCCTTTCTGGTCCAGAGAACAGTAGTATGTTGTAGCTGCATCAATTTAATGATGTCCAAAAGCAGGATGACATTATTCCCAATGAAAGTTCAAGGTGCACAATAATGCATAAGGAAGGAACAGAAATTTTGTCTGAACAGGATGACATTAGCTTTCTCTTTGATGAACAACATGCCAGGGCGAATATTTCTCAGGGTGATGGCTGTAGCTTGCTTCAACAAGGCAGTATGGAAAACAAAGAGCGGATGATAGATTCTTTCCTACAAGATATTCGAACACCATCCTCTTCTCATTTAGCAGGCGATTTCCTAGAACTCAATGATCTCACAAGCGAGCTGAAGGGAAATGCTTCTGGTCTAGGAAGTTTTAATGAGCTCGATGAGTTCTTTGATGCCTCAGATAAAATGCATGGTTTCTTTGATGCTTCAATGATGTTGAATGGAATGTGAAACCCAGTAGAGGGCATTACCATGGGCTATGCTGAAAATTATCGGTGGTTCTAAGTATACTACAGTAGCACAACATATGAATGTTGCATTGCTGGGGCAGCAGGACAATAATGAATCCACCCCAGGATCACTATCAAGATTTATGAATATACTGGGATCCATTGAGTCACTAAGCTTTGTTCAGCAATTAGGAGTAGCATAGCTCACGTTGACAGTGTGTGCTTCCATAGGCAACTTAAAAATAAGCGTTGGTGTGATATCACCTTATCGTGCTCAAGTTCTTTATTTGGAGAGAAGGTTGAAGGAAAAATGGAAGAACATTATTAACATAGAAGTCAAAATCAATTGATGAATTTCAAGGTGGCCGAAAAGATATTATAAAAATATCAACAGTTAATCGACTTCCTTTCGGATCCACGGCGTACAAATGTTGCTTTAACACGTCCAAGATTTTGTCTCTGGATTGTTGCGAATGAACCATATCTAGGACAAAGCAACTCTGTCTGGAAGAAAATTGTACAAAATGCCGTTGAGAGGAAGTTTTTCTAAATCCTAGTGTGGATAATGGGATGGTATAAACTATGATCAGCAGAGATGAAATATGTAAATGATCAGCAGTTATCAAAGGGGCCGATAACGACTGCAAAGGCAACAGAAAGCCGAGCAGCGTCCATAAATGAGTGATTGAATAGTTCAAAGGCATTCGGAGGTCAAGAAAGAGCCCAGATGCGTGCCAAGGCATATCAGTGAAGCGGCAGAAAGTGTCAGTCGAAAGTATCAGTGGAAGATATTTATTTTCCAAAGTAGGTGAACATCAAAAGGCCCCAGCAAAGTCAAATAAAGCAGCTCTGATCCTTAAAAGCTCACCAACTCACAGTTTTGGGCCTTAAAAACCACTTGAAAGCGCAGACAAAAGGATTCAATGCGCAGTTATTACAGAGTTATGGCCATGAGGCCAGCGCACAGCTCCAGGACCAATGTTCATCCATTTTTGAGGCTGCTCTCTCATGCGCAGCCCTCAGTTGCATAACTTGAGTTGCCAGCTACCCCAGCGCAGCTCTTTTAGATATTTTATTGCATTTATTTCCAACACAACTTTGAATTAAAGACAATTACTACACAGATATCTTTTAGATCTACTTTAGAGATATTTTTTGATATTTTCCCCCTTGACACCTGATCAAGAGAAGTCTGTAAATATTTTCCTATATAAACCACCCTATAGACAGTCTTAAAGGGAGAGAAAAGGGTTGATACACTCCAAGAGAGACTCGTTCTGTACATCTGATATGTTTTCCTTAATCAAAGATTGTTGAAAGCTTGGAGAATGGACTGTGTGCTGTGTTTTTAATGTTTCAAGGGTGAAGTATGGAATTCTAGTGCTGCAACATGACTCAATAAGTGCCTCTCACCTCCGTTTTCAATGATATATGCTCATAATATACATGTAATACCATCTAAATAGCAGAAAGAAAGATTAGCTTAGAACTTTCTTAGCTGCACTCTATGCTCAAGGTCTGTTGTTTCTTTATGTTTTCATCTGAATTGGTAATGAATATGAATTCCCTTTGGCTCATATCTCTTCAAATTCACCCATGTTTGGCAGTTAGCTAGGAATTTTTGACTGCTCCTAGATAGAGCTCTTTCACCTTCCTTCTGTTATGCTGAATGAGAGATTCTTTGTTGCCTCTCATTCCTTAACCCTTCAATCCGGTTGGTTGGTTTGCTAGACTCCAGACCTGCGCTGTATTATTGAGAGTTTTTATAATCAGAGATTGCTTGAAGGCTTAGATGATGGACTGCCTATTGTGTTTTTTTAAATGCCTGAAGAGTGATTATGAAATTCTCATGCTGCTACATGGCCCAATAAGTGTCTCTTGCCTTTGTTTTTCAGTTTATATATGTTGGTATCATCTATATGTCACTATCTAGGTTGCAGAAAGAAAGACTAGTCTACAATTTGCTTTACAACACTCTATACTCATTTTCTGCAATTTCTATATGTTTTCTTCTGATTTAAGCATTAATATGAATACCTCATGGCTCATATTTGTTCTATGTCATCCATGTATGATTGTTATTTAGGAAATCTTGACTGTTCCTAGATAGAGTTCATTCACGTTCCCTCTGCCAGCCAGATGAAAGATTTCTCAGTTGCCTTACATCTCTGACCTCCATTTCATCCTTTTTCCAGCTTGAATGTTGTTTCATGTATAGCTATCCTACTCTATATTCCTCTTGTGACCAAGAAAACACACTAGCATTCCTACTCCCTGACTCCATGCCCAATGGTTTGAAGCTTATCACACTATACATTGCCTCTCTACTTGAAACCATCCTCCTTCCCACCAAAACATAAACAAAACCCCTTGTACTCAATAACTAGCCTAAAATCACCCTAAACAAAGCTAAATTACGAAGAGAGAGCCCTCTTTAATTGTAGGTAGGCTAGGACCCGCAGTCCAAAGATTGGTTTGGTGTTACCTCGGCCGTATCCCTTAAGGAGCCAAGGGACAACCTGAGTGTTAACACATGTCACCTTCCAGTTCAAAACTTCCAATCCTCATGATAAGGCATTTCACCTGACATAGATATTTACGACCTCATGCTTTAGGGGACAACTGTTATAGACATTTTTGGGCACATGAACCCCAACTCACATGTCGATGATATTAGGGTTCATCAACCCCTAATATAGTTGTTTTATGCCCTAAAGAAACTTAGTCATCTGGATGCCTCATTCTCCAAAAGTTCCATCGCAAAATTCATCCAAAAAGTGCCTGAAAGGGATCATTGCAGAAAGCCCTATGTTAGGGTGCTATGCATAGTAGGTACGACACTGTCAAAGTGTAATGCATCGTAGTTTGGCCCATTATAAGGTGTGATGGGCGAGGTAAGACAAAACTCCGAGAGAGTTTGAGAATCAGTTTCTCATGGAAACTTCTAGAAAATTCTCTTGTGCCACTTGCCCCTCTGAGTTCACCCAAGGATGACTAAAGGAATTAGGAAACCACCTCCAATTCCCCTCTTTCATGGAACCAATTCCTAAAAATAGAATGGAATTCATCATCCTCATTGATGACTCAACCTCCTGCATTCATCTCTAAATAGATCCCTCATCCAAGAGATCTAGAGGCTTAATTATTCTAAGTTGTAAGGAAGTGTTGCTAGTTTCAGAATTGAGGTAAGAGTATTGTGTTATTGTTGGCATGTTCTTGCTGATTCATGAGGTGAAGAAGGCTTGAAGCTGGGAGGATGGTGCTGGATCAAACTTATGGGTTGTAATTCTCCTTGTTATCAATAAAGTTCCTCAAGATTTTTTCCATTTGTTTGTGTTAACTTTAAATGCATTCATTTGTTTATCATATTTCTGATTCTATGATGTTTATGTTGTGATAGATCATTATCCTTTGACGGGTCTTTGTTTCTGTAACTGTGTAGGTACTCTCCAAGCGTTGTAGGTATGGGGAGGATTTACGAAATCGGCCAAAGGAGAGGGAGATCAAGCGAGGAATCAAGCAGAAGTTACAGGTTGGTCTTTCATAATCTTTCTATTATTTTTCACTCATAGGAAAAATAGTGAATTGCTTTGAATGTTGTTTCTAGGTTAGCTACCAAACCTAGAGGGTTAGCATTTCTTAGAAATACTAATTAGCAAACCCATCGCTATTTGATGTTTTAACGAGTCTAGCGATGGTGAAACTCGATCTTGTCTAGATGGACAAGTTTGTCGCTATTATTTTAACGAGTTTAACGACAAGGATAACTCGGTCATCTTCATGTTTGGAGAGTAAGTTCTTTTTCATAAGATAATCCCTCAGGTCCGAAAAAGGATAAAATAATACGAGAGAGACGTTATTTCCAATACTTTAATGAGCTGGAAGAGACAAGCACTCGACTATCTTTTCTTGTTTAAAGAGTCTAAAAAGAGTTTAAACAGGACTCTATAGTTTCCTTTTCATTTTTATATCAAAGCTTGAAAAGAGAATGAAAAGTTTTGTTGGTGGTCAAAGATGCTCAATTCGCCATTAGCACATCGGATTCTATTTTCAATCTTTCATTCTGCTCAAAACTCCATCAAAGATGATTAAAAATACATATATATGGATGAAAAAATGTATAAAACCAACATTTACTTGATTCACGTGTAAAAGTAAACATAAAAACTAGTTTTAACAATTCATTTTCACCATTTCATTTCTAACATTGGATTTTGGAGCTCTGAAGCAGTTTTTTCCCCCAAATTTCACCAGTCGATTATGAGAGATTCTGTGGATCATTTTTCGCGCCGTGAGGACCAAGTAGGAGCTATCCTTATGCTCTTCAATTCTATTCCATTCCTTTTCAGTTTTGGGAAACTTTTCTCAGTTTTATAGGCCTATAGGGTTTAACTTCTCGTTTTTTAACCATCGCACCTTGTCCCTATCGAAAAGTGCGATGCATACTGGGTTTCTAACAAGCAACCTACTATGCATAGCACTGTTTTCAAAGGACAAGTACGATGGGCACATAAAACCAAGTTTGAACAGTTGTTTTTTATCAAATTTTTAACTTATTTTTGCCTAAGTTGGATCCTAACTTTCCTAATGATTATGTTTCAGGTATTCATTAGATCAGAATGGTCATTACATGGCAAGAACAAGAACACGAAGAGCAAGACACGATTGCCTTAAATGACCAGGGCACAATAAATGCTTTAATGAACTATGGTTTGCTAAAGTTTTCCCGCTTGTCCAGCATGAGGCAACAGATGGATTTGTTGCAGTATCTTGTTCATGCTTAGGATCCTATTGACCAGGTGTTTCATATCAGGTGTAAATCTATTCCTTTATCGAGGTAGGGTGTCTCTCTTTCACTATCAGGACTTGCCTGGGGAGGTGAATCAATGAGAGATTATATTCATCATTTCTGTCGAGAAGGATCTCAACCCAGCAAAGATGGAAAGATTAATATCCAAGATGTTATTGATCATCCTTTGAGAACTATCCTCTTTACCCTTGCTAGATTGGCTGGCAATGCGACTTTACATTTAGCAAATAGATCGTATATGAAATATGCCTTGGAATGCCTGGAACCGAAGGTATTCAACTGGTGTGAGGTGGTTCTTCCACTTATGAAAGATCAACTAACCAAAGTAAAGGCTGGAAAGACCAAAAATTTTGGTTATGGGTCTATTTTGATTTCCTTTGCTTTGGAAAGAATCCCGCTCATGTAACCACAGAACATTTCTCTGGGAGTGCCTAGACCTAGAGAACCACGGATGTAGCGATGGGTAGACCTTATGGCTAGGCATGTTGGCCAGTCATAGATATCATTTTCTTCTACCTTCTTCAAGTGGTTCGACTGTCAGGAGATGGATTTTGCAGAATATCCATATGTGGGGATGGATTTCCGAGGCGATCCAGATTCAGCATTACCAGTCGGGGAACAGTGGAGTGCTATTGGTAAATTGACTTGACCACACTTTTATTTTCGAGTTTTAATTTCTTTTTTTTTGTGTTTTTTATTGTTACCAAGTCTAAATAAACTCATATGTATATGTAGATATTGGACCAGTTCGGCCTTTGGCACGCCCATGGGAAGCAGATGCTCCAGTGGAGGGAGCTGTCAGGAGGGCAGTCCTTACAGATTTGGACATAGCAGAGACCTTGGCTCAGTTGCAGGATCATGTGGAGGGCTTAACCCTCGGCATTCCAGATGTTCAAATTGATGAGTTAGCCATGAGGCTTTAGCGCCATACCATTGGCGTGCCGATTCGTTAGACGAGGCTCCTGCGTATGATAGCACAGACGGTGACCTATTATCATCAGCATAACTAGTCTAGGATGTTTTCTGCATTCATTTTTGAGTTTGTGGGGCAGATGACCAATTTTGTCTTGGACACAAAATATTTGTAAAAAATTATATACAGCTATCTATTTGACTTTCGGAGTTTTATTGTGGTTAAATGATGAAATCCAATGCAAATGATGATATGAAATGCTTTCTTTACATATGTTGCAAATGTCTATTTAACACATAGTTTGCTAGAGATTCAATCAATGTGTTTAAATTTCTGGAAATATGTTGATATTGAATGAATTCAAAATGTCTTTCCAAAATTTGAACTCTTAGGAACATGCGATGAATAGCTGGGTTTCGAACAGAATAAATGTCAGTAAGCTGTAGAATGACAAGTTGTGAATCTAGCCTAACAATGATTCGGCGTATGCCATGTGAAATGGAATCAGATAGGATTTAAATCAACGCACTATAATTAGCGATATGGTTTTTCGATCGACCAATACAAATCCCTCTAAAACTCACTAACTTGCTGCTTGGAGCGAAGATGGCCCAAGCTGCAGAAGATAGGTTCTGCATACTACGACTAGCTCTATTGGCATACCCAACAAATGGTTCGGAAAAGTTCGACATCTGCAACAAATGTGATGTGGATTACCTAACCAAATTGAAACTCTAAAAGAAAACTAACACAAAAAATGCAATGAAAGCATATGTACAGTGAGTTTTACTACACTTAATCAACTATAGTAACATTTAAGATACAACCCGTTCCGGGGCTGCGACAATGGAATCCCATCATAATCGACTAGCTCGTAGGCTCCTTTTGTCAACACACATTTAACAATATAGGGGCCCATCCATAATGGTTCAAACTTCCCTGCTCCTAATTTGTCAGAATCCTGATCGTAAAGCAAGACCAAGTCACCTTCTGAGAAGGCACGAGGCTTAACATATTTTTCATATTGTGCCTTGATGCATTTCTTATGTGCTTCATTAGCCAATGTAGCATCACGACAGGTTTCATCCAGATGGATTAATTCCAAGAAACGAGCATCTTCCTCAGAAGTATCGGGTAGCAAGTCAATTGCGAGCTTGAGGGATGAGATTTCACATTGAATTGGTAGGACTGCTTCCAAACCATACACCAATTGAAAAGGCGTAAATCCAGTTGCATTTATCACCAAGGTCTGACATGCCCATAGAATTGAGTACATGATTAAATGCCAATTCCGTTATGGACTCCAATCATTCTTTGCAACATGCGCTTAAGGATTTTGTTGATTGCCTCAACTTGTCCATTAGCTTGCGGATAATATCGAATAGAACTATCATGAGATAGTCCTAATTTGGTAGTTAACTCGATCATCATGTGATTGCGAAAATGCGACCCATGATCTGTAACTATAGCTTGCGGCACACCGAACTTGGAAACCACATGATTGAAAAAAAAGAGCAGTCGTTTCGCCATTGTTGTTCAATGTAGGCATCACCTCAGCCCATTTGGTAAAATAATCAACAGCGACTATAATATACCCATGCCCCCTGGCCGAGGTGGGGTTACATATCATAAAATCAATGCCCCATTTTGCGAATGGGCCAATAGCAACGACTGTATGTAGTGGTGCAGGTGGTAATCTGGTTTTACGATAAAAAATCTGACAAGCCTGGCGCTTTCTGATAGCAAGTATGCAATCTTTAAATATAGATGGCCATAAATAACCAACTCGTAGGATTTTTTGTCCAGTTGCGTAACCAGATAAATGCCCCCCATAAGCACCTGATTGGCATTCATTCAAAGCTTTTTCAGCTTCCTCATAAGTAAGGCACCTATGTAAAATTGTATCGACACCACGACAATAAAGTGTATCACCAATGATCAGATAATCTTTGGCTTGGTGTCGAGTACGTCGTTGTTCAGAGCGACAGGCGTTAAGACTAAAAGCTTGGGTCTGGAGATAGACCAGTATATCCTCATACCATGGATCACTTGACGAAATCAGAACAGAGACTCATCCAAGATTGATGCTTCTGATGTTAAATCATTGGAGGACGAGGGAAGGTCGCAAAGTAGCTCTACAAAGACGAGAGATTTCTTTGATTTGGATTTGATGAATTCTAAATCAAACTCCTACAAGATAACTATCCATTTAGAATATTTTCCCCCTATCAATTGACGTGACAAGATGTATGTCATAGGGTTGCAATCTGAGATAATGGTTGTTTTGTGAAGGAGGATGTAATGTCGAAATCTCTGCACAGCTTGAATGGATGCTAAAGCTAACTTTTCAACGTATTAATATTTACTTTCTGTATCATTAAGATTGCGACTCAAATAATATATAGGATGTTCAATTCCATTTTCCTCTTGCACTAAAACCATACCAATGGTTGTATCTGCAGTGGCGAGATACAGGTACAAGTCTCTTTGATAGTTAGGGGCATACATTAATGATGCTTTAATCAAGGAATTTTTGAGAGCATCAAAAGAAGCTTGCGCAACTTGATCCCAATGGAAGGGCATAAATTAATGATTCTTTAATCAAGGAATTTTTGAGAGCATCAAAAGAAGCTTGCACGACTTGATCCCAATGGAAGGGTACCCCTTCTTGAATAGACGTGTATAACCTTTAGCTAATTCGGCATAATTTGGAATGAACCTCCTCAGAAAGTTTTGCCTTCCCTTGAAGTTTCTAGGTCCGTAACAAATTTGAAGGTGGAGGCATGTCAAGAATTTCCTGAACCTTTATGGGAATGAGTCGAATTCCATCTTTAAAAATTACGAAACCGAGAAGACGACCAGAGCCAACACAAAACACACACTTGTGTGGATTGAGTCTTATTTTGTAGTGTCGACAGCGTAAAAATATTGCTCTCAAATGTTGCGGGTGATCAATCCATTTCCACGAATGAGCACGCAGATCATCAAGATATGGTTGAACAATGTGCTTGATGTCATGGAAGGCACAATTCATCGCCCTCTGAAATGTTTCCCCTGGATTCTTCAAACCGAAGGGTAATTTTCGATATGCGAATGTGCCCCACGGACATATAAATGTCGTTTTCGATTGGTCCTGTGGGCGAATATTGATTTGGTTGTAGCCAGAAAATCCATCCATGAATGAAAAGATTTCGCATCCGGCACATTCGTCAATAATCTGGTTGTTAAAAGGTGTAGGATAGTTGTCCTTCGGACATGCTTGGTTTACATCCCTATAATCGACGAACACTCGAACTGTTCCTTGTTTTTTCATCACTGGAACAATATTTGATACCCAATCAGTGAAAGGTACAAGGAAAATGAAGCCAACACGCAAAAGTTTTTCAACCTCTGCTTTAATGGCAGTGACTTTCTTAGGATGAGCAGGTCAAATACATTGTCATATTGGTTTGACATCAGGATACATTTTGATCCCATAATCAACGATGCTTGAGTCAATGCCCGGCATTTCCTCATAAGACCATGCAAAGACATCTCGAAATTCGCGGAAAAGAGCACAGTAATTATCTAGTTCTAATGGAGAACAAGATTTTCCGACATGAATATTTTCTACAATATCAGGCTTGGTCGAAATGTTTATAGAAATTGTTTCTTCTATGTTAGACAGATTACGCTTGGAATCGACAGTATTTATAGATTTCGACAAGAAATCAATGATTGATGGGTGATTGAGTTCATTTGAATAGTCTTCATTGTCATCTCGAAGGTGGGAATGATGATGATAATCTTCCCACGACGTCTCTCCTATCAGCATTGATTGGACAATTCCTTCATCTCTAGAATGTATACCTGAAAAAGGTTCCAAAGAAGTGCCATATTCTAAAGGCCTATCTACCCATACAACTGTCGAGTGCAGATTAGGGTTTGCCACATAAGCCCAATAGATTGATTGCTATAATGATTCGATGGGGCTTGGCGGCATCGCCTTGCGATAATCATCACTTTCAAAATAGTTGGAATTCTTCTTAAAATCAGATGATATAGAAGAGATCATGTGGCAGGTTTCCACTCTCGCCACTTCTTCAAAACCAGATGGAGACAGAAGGGTAAAGGTACCCATCAAAGAAGGATCTTTTAGGAGACCTACTCCAAATTTCCATGTATCAATGGAATGCTTCCTATAGCTTGTGAACTATTAGAAAAGAAGGCTAGTTGATCGATGGTTGTGATTCCACCTTTGAAGGGAAATGCGATCATTCGAAATTATGTGGAAACAATAGCAGCCATAGCATATACCCAAGGCCTTCCCAGCAAAATGTTGTAATCAAGGAGTCCATCAATGACTTTGACTTCAACATTTATTGTTTTCCCCCCTAGTTCAATTTGCAAGTTACTCAAAATCCCATACGGAGTGTATGTTCATCCATCGAAAGCCTTTAATGTTGTTGGTGATCGTGACAAGGGTGGTGAGCCAAGAGTTTTCCAGCAACTCATAGACATAATGCAAGTAGATGCCCCCTCATCAATAATAGTTCGGTGAATATTTTTATTGAGAGCTCTTACTTGTATTAGGAATGCTAGTTGCGCTGGTAACTATGGTGTGTATCCTGTATGGTTAAAGACCACAAGATTAGAATCCGTAGGATCTATTCCACCTATTGTTGATAACAAAGCCTGCTTTTGCGAGGGACAGTTTTGCAACACCTCGAGTGTCGACATAGCGGAAGGTGATTGAGACAGATCTTCCACTATATTATAGTTTTGAGCTGCTCGAGCATGAGGATTAAATGTCAATTTGTGTACAACTCCCTTTGGTGGCTTTATTGTTAATTCACGTATAACAGGCAGAACAACTTCTGGTGAATTCATGGTCGATGTACTAGGTTGATCAATAGCCTAGTTATTCGACGACGACGGATTTCCATAATCTTTATTCCTTGTTGACACCAAAACATCATTTTTTGTATTTGTGATAGACAACATAAGTACTTGGGATGTGGAAGCATTATCATTACAACCAAATGTGTTTCTGGGTTTGGAAACGGGTCTGCCAACACTGTTGAGGTATTCGAAGCCTTTAAAAGTTTAGAGACCTTAGATCAATGTGGACAATCTCTTGTAAAATGCTCATCATTACATATTAGACATGGATAATGAGGTTTCCTAGCCGCAGAAGGGGATTCAGATGATTTTTCAAGAGTAGGATTCTCTTGTTTCTTCTTGTTATTCTTTCCCTTTTTCTTACCTCCAGGTTGCTTTGGATTTTTGCCTTTGTCAGATGACATAGCATTAATCTCTGAGGCAAGAGTGTTTTAAGATTGATTTGAATTTTGGTTGGAAATAGCAAGGTTTTGTCCAGATGGTCCCCTTGCCAGTTGTGTGCTCGAGGAACCGATCACGCCGTCGCTGGCATGAGAGTCCCTACTCGATTTTGGAGGCGGTGGAATGGTGAAAGCTAGTCTAGGTGTGTCAGGAATTTTATCATAGAGCATGCTTGATTGTGTATAAATCAGATCCAAATATTGGGCACGAGCAATAACTTGCTCTTCTATGACAACTCCTCCTTTTGCCACATCCTCAGTGATAGATGGCAGCAAGGACTTAATGAACCACTCAGCTAAAAGTTGATCAGGAACATAAGTCTCAACCATTCAACGATGACACCACCACTCATAAATATGATCTGATATACAAGTGGAGGTAGTCTGTTTAAAGTTGGTCAAGTGTTCTGTTCCATTCTCGTACCTGATAGATAACTGGAAGTGGGTCAAAAAGGTAGTGGCTAAAATGGTGAAGTTATCAAAAGAAGCTTTAGTTAATTCAATATACCTTTTAGCAGCTGGACCAATAAGCGTTCTTTAGAAAAGACGAAGTCTAATCGAATCTGTTAGCGCTTGGAATTCACCTAGGCTGAGATAGACAAACTCTCAAGGCTACATCAAACCATTTCACCTCGTAGCTAGCCCTACGAGGTATGAGAAGGCTCTCTCGGGTCAAACTTGGTGGATTTCTCAATAGGATGAGTTTGACCAATTAGGAATAAGGATTTTAGGCTAGTAAACTGATAAGGGGATTTGATTTAAAGTTTTTGGGTTTTTTGGTGGCA
>APFE030920963.1:29335-40841 GCA_000404065.3 Pinus taeda
ATTCTTTTTGCTTTATTTCCTTGCTGCTGGTTTGTTTAATTTGCTTTGCTGTGGGACAGATATTTAGGGTTTAGTGGGAATATGAATGGTACTAGGTTTTAGCAAATAGATTTGGGGAGGGATGGGTTTTTAGAAATTTAGGATGGGAAATACATTTGTTGCAAATGAAATAAGAGAAAGATATGTATTAACATCTGTGAATTAAATTTAAAGGAAACAAGGGAGGGATAAATAGGACTAAAAACCTTGAAGAACAAGCAAACCCTAGCATATTTGCCTACATTGACAACATTTAAATCCACCATTTCTCTTGCCAATTTTTGAAGAAGAAAACCATGAGACTTGTCATCATGCATTCATCACTTGCCATCATGGATAAATTCAGAGCTTACCTGGTCGATTTAGCAATTTAGGAGGGCGATTTTAATTGTTTGAGCAATTTTCTGGCAAATACAGATCTACCGGTCGCACCTCTGCTCTATCGGTCGCTCTGGCCTGACCCGTCGCACCAGTTCTGGAAATGCACAGAGTGAGTGGCTCTAACCGGTCGCACTTCGCCCAACAAGTCACACTTCTGATCTATCGGTCGCTCCTCCAGAAATGACAGAAATCGTATTAAAATCGCCTTGTTTTGATTTCTCTTTGTGTCTTGCAAGTTTACAATGGTATAATGAGGTCATAAAGAGAGCTTTTGGGTCTTTATAGATCCACTTCAAAAAAAATATTAAAACATTAAACCCACTTTCAAATGTTGCATGTTTGGCATTTAATTTAACACTATTTTTTTAATTTTTCACTTTGCCTGGAATTGATTTTTTAAGTGTTTTCACTTGGTTCTTTTTGCAGATAAATTCTCTGATGGATACTGATGAGGAAGCCAGGGTATTGCCGGTATTCTGAAGATTTATGAAGGCTTTCCTTATTTTTGCCGTTTCACATGACCTTGAGTTTAAAAAACAGAGTTTTTTAAACCAAGGTATTAATGAGCTGTAGTTGATGAAAAATATCAAGGAACATGGTTACATACCTCCTTCTGGCTTGCTGGAGACCATTGGAATTCAGACTCATGACTTTGAAATGATTTTGACCGAAACCCTAAACCTAGAAAACCCTAAACCTAGACTTGGGATTTACACAAATCTGCAATAAGTGAGACACAAGTTTTTCAAATGATATGGTGATATGACCTGATTCCAGCAAAGCCAAGAAGGGAACAAGACCAGCTCCTCCATCAGTGTTATGGCATGCCTAATGGGATGCAAAACTGATGCTGATGGGACACCTACATATGCATATGCAAAGAGCTTTTGATCACTGATGGCGGGCTTAAGACCGACACTAACAGAATCATCATTCAAAGTGTTGGATGAACACCATAAATGAAAAGTCATTACGTGGTTCGATGGGTCTTCTCCTGGATTTCCATTGAACTTTAGAATGTCAGATGGCAATTTATGTGGAATCACCTGCCACCAAGGCGCATATGCAATTGGATCATTAGTGAGCCGGTTTAAATCTGGTAGCTCTAAATCTGCTACAAAAGGCAACTGTCGATTCAAGTCAGGTTGAGCATACCCCGGATAAGATGGAATCGCTTGTGCCATAGGTATTTTCATACCAGCGCAGGGCATCTGCATCTATTAACCTTGGTAAGGTTGTTGGACATAACCAGTATAGGGTGGTTGTAGACAACCAGTTTGGAAACGTGGTTGTCCATAACCTGCAAAGCCTTGTTGCCCAGATCCTTGGTAAGCTTGATATTGACCAAAACCAGTTTGAGCTTGTGAACCAAGTCCAAACTAGGGTTGGTACTGTTGGAATTGAGGTTGTTGATATTGCGATAGCCACGGTTGTTGGACCGATTACTGCTGTCCAGTATTGACAGATTGACCAAGTTGTGGATTAACTGTACCAGTGTATGTCTGGGTTGTTCCGGATAAAGGTATACTAACTTGAGGTTGTTGTTGAGCACCAGAAACAAGCAATTGTTGTATAACAACTTGAGAAACTTGAGCCCCTTGCCTTGAAACTTGAGGTTTCGAGGAAGAAGGAACAATTTGTACTGGTTGAGATACAATAGATTGAGCTTGTGATTGTTGCATAGTAGTAACAACAAGTGTAGTAGGAATATTAGACATAGGTTGCATTGGTTGTGTTGGATACACAACTCTTGGTTGTTCTGCAATTAATAGTTGCCATCAACTAACTCTAACTCCAGTTTGACTTGAATACTGTGGGAAATTACCATATGGCTGTTCCCTGGAAAAAGGAGGAAATGGTGAGTAGGCATATTGCTCTCCATATGGCGTCAATCCAGTGTTTAATGGATACACTAGTCTTTGATAACTAGATTGCCCAAATTGATACTGATATCCAGGATCAAATTGTTGATTTCCCATGTGAGTAAAACCAGATTGAATTCCAGACAAGTTAATGGGTGTTGACCATGGTGCAGAAGCAACTCCTGAGTGGCTTCCAGATAATGATTGGTAACCGACCGGAACGGATGATTCACCGTATAGGTGTGACTCAGGTGTGGTAGAAAACATCGAAGGAGTGACAACATAAGATTCTACTGTAGCTGCATCAAATGATACAGTCTTTGATGTTGATGGTTGTTCAGACATGGTTAACTGGCCCAAAAGATGGCCTAAAGATTCGACGGGAACTTGTGACAGGGCAGAATTAAATGAGGTAAAGTAATCAGGAGAAGTAGGATAAAGATTAATCTCAGTTCCAAAATGAAACGGGGTGTCAGAAGGGGAATCCTCTACTATCTCCTCTATGGCAATCAAACCAGGTGGAAGAGGTTGACGTCAGGTCCGTAAAAGATTTATGGTGTTGAAGAAGATGTGGTTTCTACAGTGACTGATGTCGGAGGGGTAACAACTTCTGGATACCGAAATTCAAAGTCCAGATGTTCAGGTAACTGAACAACAGTCTCAAAGGGAGGCTCTTGAACAAATCCTAGTTCAAATGTAACCTCGGTTTGAACTGGGATGGGTTCCAGACCAGCTCTTGATGGAGTTGTTTCAGGTTCAGAAGTACTTCTTGGTTGAACAATTTCAAATTGAGGATCAATTTGTTGTTGGACAACCTTGGTTACTGTTACACTAGGATCAATACTAATGTCCCTAGGTAACTGTGAAACTTCCTCTTGAAGGATGGATGTGCTAGAAATGATTGGAGTAACTTGAGTCCCTGGAGATGTTGGAACAGATGTTTCAAACAACCTAGATGAACTAGACTTAGTTAAATGAGGCCGCTTTGTCCGAATTGGTTTCACTTCCAGAGGCAAAGACGGTTGATTCGCTAATCTTCGTGAACGACGGGGTTTGGATTGACATTCTTCCATGATTGCGGATTACTTGATCAACTTAAAACTCAACTAAGGGAAAATGATGTTATTCGTAGTCAATTAATTTTAATGGCACTTAGACACAACTTTGCTTTTTTAGTTTTAAAGAGTCGAGAAAAATCTAAAGATGACTCTAGTCGCCTTCGATTTTTAATGAGCCTGAAAGGACAAGTGCTCAGATGATCCTTTTACTTTTATGGAGTTGAAAAGGAACGAAAGTGATTACTCTGGAGACTCTAGACAAGAGGGTTTACCAAACAAATCGTAAAACTGAAATATACACCTTAGTGGCAAATTAAAGAGAAATTACCAAGGACTTTACGTACGGCAGTTAATCTTCCCAAATGTTGTGTTCAGTGCATTACGATCGATAAGGCGACAGACTCGGCTTCCTAGGGATAAAGGATTTAAGCCTATTGGGGTATCCCACTATATACATGACGGTACAGGGAGCACAAGTCCGTACTAGCACTTATCATATCAAAGAGGAGGAATCACCCAACCTTCAATGAAAACGATAGCCACTAGGTTTAACGACGCTAGAACATGTCTCTAGCCTAGACCTCTAAATGTGTTGCATTAAATTCCAAAGCGTTGTTAAGTTAATTGAGGTTAATTTTAAGTTGATCTTTCTTAAAAAATTTCCTTTGAGGGTTCACTGCGAAATGTGTTTTGAAATTCCTAAAGATGCATCTAAAATGATAAGCAATCTTTTCGTTTATGTTCAACAATGAAAATCCTAACTACTAGGGATAGAGCATAGAAGCACTTTTTAAGCAAACACCAAAGAGCACACACTAGTGAAATTACCTAAGTCATTCTTTTGAGCACACAAACCAAAATTATAGAATGCAAATGCATGTATTTGTTTTTCAGCTCTTCTTAATGTGAATGATTCAAGAAGGAAAACTAAATGCAGCAATGATTCGAAATATTTCACACAAAATGTCAATTTTCGACAATTTTTCTTCAAAGAGAGGAGGGAAGACTCAAACGACACTTTCAAGTTTGAAGAAATATCTTTTCAACACTTTGAACGAAATCAATTCAAATTCATAAAATAGATTAATTAATTAGCTACGAAGGAAGATTTTATGACACTTCACTTTTTCGACGAAAATTGAAGACTTTACAACACTTTTTCTATCGAAACGACAAATCAATTAACACTACTTTTTGACAATGGATTGTAAATCAAAAACAAACATATAAAACATTCACCAATCCTAATCCAAATAGAGGCCGATCTAACCGATGAAAGTTGGCTTCAATGATGAGACATTATTCATATTCAGCAAGCAATCAAACAAAGATGAAAACTAGTCAAAAACCTCAACTCCTAAATGGGAAAATTGAGTTTCAATCAATCATAGCAGGTTTTAGTGATAGACAGTGTGATGCATAGCACTTTGTCCATTTGGGAACAACTATGCATAGCAGGTTACAGTTCAATACAGTCTGATGGTCACAGTGAGCGATTCTGAAAGTGTTTTTGGCTCAAATTTGATGCAGTTTTCAATGGATTAAGCTTGATTTCGATGAACAATAACAAGTAAAAAGTGTAATGGATTGTCCTAATAGGCTACTAAGCTACCAACAAGGGAATTTTGATACCTTTCGCAAATCAAAAGTTCAAGATATAAACTAAACCAGAGATTGACTGAAGTAGTATTTGTCTACTACGCAATTGTAGAACAAAAGCGGTTCGAAGGCTTTCTGGCTAGCTTCAGACTCTGTCTATAGTTTATATAATTCATCATAGAGCATAGAACAACAAAAAACAATCATCATTCCCCAGTGGAGTCGCCAATTTGTTTCTGGGGAAAATTAGTATTTCTAAGAAATGCTAACCCTCTAGGTATGGTAGCTAACCTAGAAACAACAGTCAAAGCAATTCACTATTTTTCCTATGAGTGACAAATAAGAGAAATATTGTGAAATACCAATCTATAACTTCCGCTTGATTCCTCGCTTGATCTCCCTCTCCTTTGGCCAATCTCGTAACTCTTCCCCGACTTAACACGCTTGGAGAGTACCTACACAGTTACAGAAACAAAGACACGTCAAAGCATAATGATCTATCACAGCATAAACATCATAGAATCAGAAATATGATAAACAAATGAATGCATTTACAGTCAACACAAACAAATGGGAAAAATCTTAAATAACCTTATTGATAACAAGGAGAATTACAACCCATAAGTCTGATCCAGTGCCATCCTCCCAGCTTCAAGCCTTCTTGACCTCATGAATCAGCAAGAACATGCCAGCAATAACACAATGCTCTCACCTCAATACTGAAACTAGCAGCACTTCCTTACGACTCAGAATAATTCAACCTCTAGATCTCTTGGATGAGGGATCTATTTATAGATGAATGTAGGAGGTTGAGTCATCAATGAGGATGATGAATGCCATTCTATTTTTAGGAATTGGTTCCATGAAAGAGGGGAATTGGAGGTGGTTTCCTAATTCCTTTAGTCATACTTGGGTGAACTCAGAGGGGCAAGTGGCACAGGAGAAGTTTCTAAAAGTTTCCATGAGCAACTGATTCTCAAACTCTCTCGGAATTTTGTCTTACCTCACCCATCGCACCTTACAAAGGGCCAAACTGTGATGCGTAGCACTTTGATAGTGTGGTACTTTCTATGCATAGCACCCTAATACAGGGCTTTCTGCAATGATCCCTGAAAACCTCACCCATCGCACCTTACAAAGGGCCAAACTGGGATGCGTAGCACTTTGATAGTGTGGTACTTTCTATGCATAGCACCCTAACACAGGGCTTTCTGCAATGATCCCTTTCAGGCACTTTTTGAACAAATTTTGTGATGGAACTTTTGGAGAATGAGGCATCCAGATGACTAAGTTTCTTTAGGGCATAAAACAACTATATTAGGGGTTGATGAACCCTAATATCATCAACATGTGAGTTGGGGTTGATGTGCCCAAATATGTCTATAATAGGTGTTTTCGATGTTGTACTAGGAGTCCAATGGCTACAATCTTTGGGTACAATAGCTTTTAATTTTCAAGAAATTTTCATGAAATTTAGTTGGGAAGGAAAGGAAGTTGAATTAAGGGGTATCATAGGGAAACTGGGAAAGATAATCAACTCTAATAGCATGACAAATCTTCTAAAGAAAGAACAATGGGGTGTAATTGCACAATTATGTCCACTAGAAGTTCCCACATTGAAATCATCTATTTCTCCAGATCTCCAAAAAGTATCGCATGATCATTCGAAGGTGTTTGAGACTCCCAAAGGCCTCCCACCTAGTCGTGATCATGATCATGCTATTAATTTGATTCCAAGAAGTGTTCCTCCAAACATCAGGCCTTACAGATATCCATATGCCCGAAAGAGTGAAATTGAACGTATGGTTGCAGAAATGCTAGAGGTTGGTATAATTCAACCTAGTCAAAGTTCTTTCTCTGCTCCAGTAGTATTGGTCCACAAGAAGGATGGATCATGGCACATGTGTTCGGATTATAAGGAGTTCAACAAGCTCACTATTAAAGATAAATTTCCCATTCCCATCATCGATGAATTATTGGATGAATTACATGGAGCAATTTACTTCACCAAGTTGGATATTTGTGCAGGATATCATCAAATCATAATGAAGACTGAAGACATTCCAAAAACAACATTTAGAACTCATGAGGGTCATTATGAATTTTTTGTCATGCCTTTTGGCCTTACCAATCCACCTTCTACATTTCAAGGTTTAATGAATTATGTTTTTAAACCCTTCCTTAGAAAATTTGTGTTAGTATTTTTTTTATGATATACTAATCTAGAACAAGTCTTGGAATGATCATGTTCAACATGTTGACAGGGTGCTCGAACTATTGGAGGAGAAACAATTATATGAAAAAATCTCCAAATGTTTCTTTGGAGTACAGGAGGTGGAATATATGTGTCATATTGTATTTCTTGAAGGTGTTGAGGTAGACCCTAGCAAAATTAAAGCCATTAAGGAATGGAAAATCCCCACATCCATAAAGCATATGCGAGGATTTCTCGGGTTGACCGGGCATTATCGCAATTTTGTTAAGAATTATGGGAAAATAACAACACCTCTAACAACATTACTGAAAAAAGATGCATTTTCTTGGACTCCAGAAGCAACGAAGGCCTTTGACTATCTTAAAGAGGCAATGTGCCAAGCACCGATCTTAGCTACGCTAGACTTCACAAAAACCTTTATTGTGGAATGTGATGCCTCAAGAAATGGAATTGGTGTTGTTTTAATGCAGGAAGGAAGACCCATTGCTTTTGAAAGTCATCCAATCAAAGGAAATTATTTACACAAAGCTATTTATGAGAAGGAAATGCTAGAAATACTACATGGACTTAAGAAATGGCGACCTTACCTAATGGGAAGACACTTCAAGGTAAAAACATATCATGATAGTCTTAAATACTTTTTAGAAAAAATATTATCTTCAGAAGAGAAATAAAAATGGGTCACAAAGATGTTGGGTTATGACTTTGAAATAATATACACTAAAGGGAAGAAAAATGTTGTTGCAGATACACTCTCAATAAAGGATGAGGAGTTGAAAGCATTGCTTTGTGCCATCTCTATCATCCAACCAAATTGGATAAACGAAGCAAGGGATGAATGGAAGAATGACGAAGAAGTGTGGGCACTCATTCAAAAGTTGCAGCAAGATCCCAATACATCTGATACTTTTAGCTGGAAATATGATTCGTTATGGTACAAAGATCACTTGTACCTCTGTAAGAATTCCCAACCCAAACAAAAGATTCTTATGGAATTGCACACCTCTCCCTTAGGAGGGCACTCAATATTTTTAAAAACTTACCATAGGGTTAAGAAGGATTACTTTTAGGATGGCCTTAAATCTGATATTCAAAGGTTTGTGGCGGAATGTTTGGTTTTCCAACAAAATAAAGTTGAGACAATTAAGACCCTGGGTCCGTTACAACCTTTATCCATTCCAAGTCAACGTTGGAAGGAGGTTTCAATGGATTTTATCACAGGTTTACCCAAGTTTTAAGGAAAGAGTGTCATCATGGTGATATTTGATATACTTACCAAGTATGCACACTTTTGTGCATTATCTCATCAATTTAAAGCCAGTATAGTTGCTACTGCATTTATGGAAACAATTCAAAAGCTACATGGAAACCCAAAGATTATTGTAAGTGACAAAGATCCCATTTTCACTAGAAATTTTTGGATTGAATTATTTTCTTGTCTGGGTACTCAGTTAGCTCATAGTTCATCTTATCATCCTCAATTTGATGGGAAAACTGAGGTAGTGAATGAATTTCTGGAAGGATATCTTTGTTGCTTTGTATCTGATAAACAAAAAAATTGGGTCAAGTGGTTCCCTCTAGCTGAATGGTGGTATAACACTTCCTTCCATACTGCAGCAAAAATGGCCCCATTTATGGCGCTTTATGGATATCATCCATTGTCCATCACAACATCTTTAAGAGAAAAATCTAAGGTTCAAGCAGTGGAAGATCACATCGAGCATCAATAATAGGTTCTCCAACTCTTAAAGGATAACCTCACTTAGGCGCATAATAGAATGAAACAGCATGCATATCAATATCGCAGCAAAAGAATTTTTGATGTAGGTGACTGGGTATTTCTACGACTACAACCATACAAACAGATGTCCCTCAAGAAAGCTAAGAAGGATAATAAATTATCACCAAATTATTATGGCCCATAAAAGGTGTTGCAAAATATTGGTACTATGGCATACAAATTGGAGCTTCCTGCATATTCCCGAGTGCACCTAGTTTTCCATGTTTCATGCTTAAAGAAGGTTAGGTGACAAGCTCCAAGTTCAAACAATATTTCCATAACTTGACGAGGAAGGAAAAATCATATTGGAACCTGAAGCAATCACAGAAACAAGAACTCAGAAGCTACAAAATCGATCAATTTTAGAGTATCTCATCAAGTGGAAGAACTTAACCGCTGAAGATTCAACATGGGAGGATGATAATTTTATACAGAAGCATCCAAAACTACTCAAGTTTTGAGGACAACACTTTTTTGAAGGATGGGGGCATGTTAGTTCCATATAATACTAGTGATTCCCCCATTACTATTGTCATTATAACCCCTTATTGTTATTATTGTGCCCCAACTGTCCCCACAAGCTTATTATCGTCCCCCAATTGTCCCCACATTATTATTATTGTGCCCCAATTGTCCCCACATTATTATTATTGTGCCCCAGAGAAGCCCATTATTGTTATTGTTGTGCCCTTATATTATTATTTTTATGTTAGCTTTGATTATATTTTGACCCCTTAGACTCCTATATATAGAAAGGAGGTTTTGTCATTTGAATCATCCAATAATTGTTCATTTGTGTAATATAAAGGAGGTTTCCCCCTCAAAGAGGCTTATTTTGAAGTCATTGATCTATCGTTTCTTTTATTTTATGATTTGGTTGCATAATAGTGATTGTCTTCTAGATGGATGATGGTGAACACTCTTGAGCTTTGAAGAGTTCCTTGTTCCTGACTTTCCATATGTTCTAGAGGATGAAACCAAATACTAATATCCATGCTCGATTAGCAATTGGATTTTTGAACCAAGAGTGCCTCTAGTTGATGTTAGTGTTAATAAAATTAGCTTTCTCTCTATCAATCGATCCAAACAAAGTTAAGGCTTTGGACCATATAGCTTCAGCTACTAGGCACTTGTCAAGAAGGTGGTCCATATTTCTCTCATTCCTTTTGCAGATTAGACATTGTGATGGCCCCATGAAGCCTATTTTGAGCAAGGGATCCCAGGTAAGGATGCGGCTATATCCCACCAACAATAGGAAGTGGAAAATATTTGGCCATAGGTTCCATGTCCAAACCTTATCTTAGATACTTCTTTGTAGTCATTAATTTATGTTAATCTTAACTAGATATGATTCCTTAATTGAATAAGAGCTTGTGGCACGATACCCCCATAAGAGATTATCCGACGAATGCATGACTGGGATGAGTCTTTCCGTCAAAAGTTGAAGAGAGGTAACCCAGTTGCTAGGGGTCCCTTCTAATTTCCAGTCTTGATCTATTTTTCTTGCTCGCTAGTCCTCTTGCGCAAAATCATTTCTAAAAAATTCCTCCACAGTCCTGGCATTCTACTAATCTAAGATTCTTTTTATTTCTTGGAGATCATTGTTTTGGTCTAGATGAGGAAATTGCTACCAGGACTCCTCCCAAAAGAGCATTGTGGTACCATTATGAACTTATCAAAACATATGATCTTTAATGAGATGGTTATTCCCATGGGCCAAGTTCCATAACGCAGATCCTAATATTAGGGATCACTCATGGAGGAGTTCTTCTTTCAATCTGCCCCTCCCATATTTGTGTGTCCATATTCTTTTCCATTGTTAAGTGCCCCCTTGGATTCAACACCACCACAACTTCGCACCCATGATCTCATTTAGAATTTCCGAATCTCTTAGTCCAAGCCCTTCATAGGTTTACAGGAGCCAAAATTTATCCCAGGGTACCAAAGACCATTTTTTAGCTGAGTTGGCCCCTTGCTAGAGAAAATTCCAAATGATTGAGACTAGGTCTCGATAAATGCATTTAGGGGTTTGGAGGACCAAAAGCTAGTACACAGGAATAGATTGAAGAATTTCTTTAAGGAGGGTAGCTCAAATATCTAGGTTAAGCATCCAAAACGTCCAGTTAGAGGTTTTTTTCATAAGATTGTTATAGATCTCCCTCCAGCACACTATTATTAAGGGGTTAGCCACTAAAGGAACTCCTAAGTATTTTGAGGGAAGACAGTCAACAAAGAATCCCAAAAGGCGAGCTAAGTAATATTGAACAAGTTTAGGGGTTTTGAAGAAATAATAGGTTGGATTTGAATTTATTGATGTGCACACCTGAAGCCAATAGAAATTCAGCAATAATTCCCTCCAGGGATTGTAGAAATTTTGACTAATAAACACTTATTCAATGGAGATTATCCTGATCATGTACTATTGCGGAATACATCACAATACATAAGCTCCTCTACGTTGATCATCAATATAGCAGCATCAATAACAATAAAGCATCAAGAGCATGCACACATTAACACAATATGTAACCCGGGGAAAGCTTACAGCTGAAAACCCCACACTATCTATATA
>APFE030920970.1:0-12889 GCA_000404065.3 Pinus taeda
ATTGTTTGCCTTGTTTGTGCTTGCAGGTTTGCGACGAAGGAACTTACTTGGATCAAAGGAGCGAAGGCATCTCCAAACTTGCGTGGGACATGAGGTAGGCCCTTAAACACATTTGTTTACCATTATTTATAAAGCGCATTTAGAGAAAGATAGTGTCTGGTTGGTTTGTTTGTCATTAGGTCTTCATTAGATTCTAGGAAGGTCTGTCTTGTCCGCAATATCGACTAATTCCACGTGACAAGTCCGCAAAACACGGATTGAGGTCTCACCCGAAGTAGTATGGGAGGGTGCTAGAACTAGGTTTCCGCACCTTGGGGATGTCTGATGAGCTTCTAGAGGTCCGCGGTTTGACCCTTCGCATACGTCGCTACATGCACTTGCTATCCCTTTGAAATATGCGATGCTGCTTCTACGCAGCCCTACTCGGGGCACAACCCCTATAGTACCCAAGTCCCTTACTATTTAATATGTTATTATCCAATTATTTAAATTATTTGTGTAAGACTGATGATAAATTACTAGCATATCCAACAATCGTATAAGTGCGCGCGATAAAAAAAATAGTATAAACGTAAAGAAGGTAATGCACAACAGATACACAAAAATAGGAATCAACTTCTCTTTATTAATATTCAATCTAGATTACAGACTTGACACCACCCTGCACACTCAGCTGCAAGGGTCCGCGCACTCAGCTGCAGACTCTACTAGGCTTTTGCGCACTCATCTACAGAGCCTATTTCTACTACTACGACCCAATACACTTAGAATCCTACTCTAAGCTCGAACCGTTCGTACTCTTTTCTCTATTCCTTCCTAGCCCTCTTTACAACTTAGAGCCTTACTCTATTTATAAATCGGTAGGCCGACATGACTTTACATTACATTACAATACTTTAGGGTGAACAACCCTATGACTCAACCTATACTTCGCATTCCGCGCCCGCAATTTGCAGAGTTTTACAAAACCTTTGAACAAAACTTGGGCTTTGATCCCCAAAACATGCTGTGGGGGGAATTCCATTCCCAATAGGCCCCCAACATAATCATCGTGAATCATCCCGAGTCACTCTGCTGGTACGATGACCTTGGCGTGGAGCCCCTCCAACTGGTCCCGTACTGCTCAAAGGTCGATGATGCACTGTGCTGTGGTTTACTAGACCTGATGCATTCTTGCTTTTGAATCATCCATGTCTGAATCATGTCCTTACCTTGGTAGTGACATCTAGTGCATGTGTTTATAGTCCCATGCCCTCGTCTGGCGCCTCGGGTCCCGAAGGCTGTGCTTCAACCGGTTAGTTAGAGAGCCGGCCTATTGGTGTAGGATTTCAAGCGACTTCTATTTACTTTGCTTGGGAAGGGTTCTCCATTTAGTTTGACTAGTTGGACCACGCCCCCATCTGTGACTTCCTTTACCACATATGGTCCCAGGTAGTGCATTCTAAATTTTCCTAGAAATTTTTCAAACTTACAGTCATACAGTAGTACTAAGTCATTTACCTTGAAGGTAGTCATTTACCTTGAAGGTACACAACTTGATATGGTGGTTGTGCCAGGCCTTTTCATGCTACTTTTGTACCTGCTGATGAAAGCCAGCCAGAAATCATTCTTCCTCAAGTTCTTCTAATTGCGCGAACCTTTCTTCCAGAGCTTCGCAGTCCATCATACCTGTGAGCACTTTTATTCATAGACTACGTACGATGTATTCCATCGGCATGAAAACTTCCGTGCGATAGACTAACACGAAAGGTGTCTGTCCTGTCAATTTCTTGCACGTTGTCCTATATGCCCATAAGACGATAGGTGTGCATAGGTCCCAGTCATTTCACTGTGCGTTACATACTTTGGTTAGCATAGTCTCTAGTATTTTATTGAATGCCTCTACTATCCCATTGGCTTGTGAGTGGTATGGTGTACTTTTATGATGATACACCTGAAACTCTTCTGTGAGCATGTTGATGGTTTCATTCAGGAAATGTGTTCCATGATCACTCATTAAGATTTTCAGACAACCAAATCGTGTCAACACATTTTCGAACAAAAACTTTGCAGCCGTAGTGGTCGTGCAGTCCTTGACTGACTGCACTTCAACCCATCGTGTTAGGTACTCCATCGCGATGATGATGTAGCACACACCCATCTTGCTCTGAGGTTTGATTGGACCCACAAAGTCGATTTACCATTTTTCAAATGGCTGTAGTGTCATTTTGGAATTTAGTGGCATCTTGTCCCTTCGTGATGGTTTTCCAGTCCTTTGACATATATCGTAGGCCTTACAGTGCGCCTTCGAATCCTAGTGCAGGGTTGGCCACCATAACCCTGCATGAAGAATCTTCTGTGCAGTCAAGTGTCCTGCATAATGTCCTCCTGTAGCACCTCCATGTGCTTCTGCAAGGATCTGACCTTGTTCAAATTTAGGTACATATCTTCGCAATATCTCATTATTACCCATCTTGTAGAGGTGCCCTGCGATGACAGAAAAGTCTATCGTGCGCACCACCAATTCCTTATTCTGTTCGATTGAGTATTCCTTTGGTGCAGTCCCTATTGTTAGAAAATGGATTATATCTTTGAAATGTCCATCTGCGATGTGCACTGTAAAGAGCTGTGCATCAGGTAGTCCCTCCTCCAAATTTGTTGGTCCCTCTCTCGTCTCAATTTGTGACAAGTGATCCGACCCTGTGTTTAAGCGTCCTGGCTTGACTATGACCTCAAAATCATATTCTTGAAACAGTAAAAGCCATCTGCATATTCAACCCCCCAAAATAGGCTTTTTCACTAGGTATTTCAATGTGGAATGATCGGTATACATCTTGAAATGTCCTCCAAGTAAATAGTGTCGGTATTTTTGGAGTGCGTACACCATTTCCAACCCCTCGCGCTCGGTGGTAGAGTAGTTATTTTATGCTTTGGACAATCTTTGACTTGCAAATGCGATCGGGTGATCCACACCCTACGCGCCCTCTTGTGTGAATACGGCTCCCAATGCGATACACGATGCATCAACATGTACATGAAATTCCACATCCCATTTCGGGAAGACCAGGATTGGAGTAGAGGCTAGTTTACCCTTCAGTACATCCAAAATCTTCATGCAATCATCATTCTAGCACTATGTAACATATTTTTTAAATATCTTTTCCATCGGTGCAATTATTTGGGCATAAATTTTGATGAACTTCCTATAGTATCTAGTGTGTTCCAAGGTAGTGCACAATTGTTTAACACTTCGTGGTGCTTCCAAATTTAGGATAATGACAATATTCGCAGGTTCCACCATTAGTCCTTGTTTGCAGACCACATGTCCCAGCAGGATTCGAAAGGGAATGAGGAATGTGCACTTCTTAAGGTTCAGTGCAATCTGGTGTCGGCGGCAAGTATCCAACATCAAGCGTAAGCTTGCTACATGATGCTTAACTAACCCAAAGACAGTCCAATCATCCAGATAGACCTCCAAAAACTTGTGGATGTATTCTTCGAATGCGGCTACTACAATGCAAAAAAATATAGCTAGCGCATTCCTCAGCCCAAACAGCATGACAGTGTATTGAAAGAAACCCCATTTAGTTGTGAAGGTCTTTTTACTCCTATCTTCGGGCGCGATCTTGATCTAATGGTACCCTGAGAACCCATCCGTGAACGAGTATGCTTCCTGACCGCCAACATTCTCTAGTACTTCATCTGTGAATGGTGTTGGGAATGGATCATGTACACAGGCGTCATTTAGCTTCCTCAGGTCTACGCATATTATTATTTCCCCCTTATGCGTTTTCTCCTGTACTACCATAGGACTCACCCAGTCGGATTCTTCTACTATTTTAAAAATTCCAGTTGCGAGCATTTTCTCTAATTCATCGCAGACCTTTTCTTTATACTTTGGATTCAAGTGGTAAAGCCGTTGCTTAACTAGCTTTGCGTCAGATTTCAGGGTGATCCTCATCATCCCTAAATCACCAACAATCCCTTTTAAGTCTGTAATTTTGGTCGGGAACAAGTCTTGGTATTCATGGAGTAAATCAACAACCTTATCGACGTTGCATCATACCAATAGTCCCCAAGCGTTGTGTACTTTGGCTCTACCTCCGTCCCAATGTTGACCTACTTTGTCTTTAGCGGCATGGTGATGTCAGGGTCTTCAAGTAATGGTCCACGGATCTCGTGACAACCTTCCATTTTTGAAATGTTAATGTTTCGTGGATCCTCATCATCCTCCTCAACATTTACGTTATAACACTCTAGTGTGCTGCTTAATTGTGTCGCCAATTCTGGTTGAAGTACTCCCATTGGATCTTGTGGTATTTTGAAGATAACGACTTTTACTGCTTGTAGTGCATCGTCAACAGTATCTGACCAATGATTCTTTAACGTGAATGTTAACAAAAATCCCTCACGCAAGACATCCCATTCACCCGTACCATGGCGGAGCTCCGTCTCGGTATACCAATTCATGGGTATGAAATCTAGGGTATGGTAGAATAAATGTACCCATTCAGGCTGTGGTTCTTCCCCATAGACCTTGGTCCATTTCATGAGGTGCGTGTGTGGATTGTCTTGTCCGTCATATTTGTCTACTAGCCATATTTGTGGTTTCCCAAATCGTAGTGTGATGTAGGAAAGTGTTCCCTCTGCGGACAGAGGAAACCCCTCTAGCCCTAGAGTGGGTCTAGTCATAGCAAGGATAGATCAACAACAGTTTTCCTTAAAAAGTCATAGTTGGAGGCCTACCTCAATTGGTGGTCGATGAAGTTCTGTTGCGCTGCTCTAGCTTTCGCTTCATTCTTCTCAATGAATGATCAACCTGAAACAATGCAAAGGAAATACAACAAAGCACGTAACTAGAAAACAACAATGATCTATTTACTCACAAAGTCAAGAAGTCATGAGCTATCAAGTAAATTACATACAAGACATAGGAAAACATCATTGATTGTATTAATAATGAAATAAGAGCAAGCTTACAACCAAAGTCTTGACATCGCAAACCTTCTTAGAGGGTCCAACCAGTGTATTTCTCAAGCATTCACTCTTTGAAGATAGATCTCCCAACATACAAAGTCTCTCTCTCACTCGTAAGTTCTTACACAAAGTCAAGGGCACTTCACAACCTTCCACAAGCTATCAACACTCTCACACCTGTTCACACCCACACCAGCTATCTATCAAACTCAAAAGCACTAACATCACTGATTAATCCAAGAATTTGCCAACTAGCTGATCATAGCAAAGGTGAGTGTTTAAATAGGAGTCTCCATGAAAGGTGGAAGAGAGAGCTTATCCCCAAGGAAGGTAGCACAAATTATGGAACTGCCATACTAGAGAAGGAGGGTGACACAAACTGTCCCAACAACCAGGTCTGGAGACATCTAGAAGGCTGACTGTTGGAATGAATTCACCCAATCTGGATCATCGCGAGTTTATAATGAAGCTCTAGCATTGACATTGCTAGTAGGTATTGTGATTAGTCAAATTGTCGCTAGAGATAGCAAGTAGCCTCGTGACGGAGCATGAAATCAGACCGTCGCGGGAAATAGATGTACTTTTGTGCTAGAAGCGCGGCTGTACTATTTACGACCATTGTTCATCGCGTATATTAAGCCAATTATCGTGATGAGGCAGATAACTTAGGAGAAGTGGGTAAATTGGCAACATAAGAGAGAATTTGTTCAATATGAGCATGTTTGACTTGAACACATGACACAGTAGAAGGACTGGGAGTGAAGGCAGTGACAAATTACTGTGTAACAGATGCCCCTAAAGTATGAAGCTCGAGAGAGTGGGAGGGGACAAATGCTTTACGAAATTGATTGAGGTGGAACACCATCTAGAAGAACCTGCAGGTGCAAGTACAACTGATATCTTTGATGGTGAAATACATGTAGTCTAGGCATGGGCGCAGCCATCCAAAAGACATACAAATTAGGTCTGTGGTATGGACACAAAAATCCAACTAATAATACCATAATAATGATAAAGGTATGGTCGCAACTATCCATGAAGACTCAGGTATGGTCACAACCATACATCAATGAGTCATGTAATCACGAACCAATCCACGTAGCTCGAACATGTGTAATCTAAGTTCGGGGTCTTGAACCCAACCGATCATAGTACAAATTCTAGAATATGAATAGAGGTGCTGAAGTCGAGCATGATAGAAATTCGCTTGATTACCGACCAATGAGTAAAACCATTAACAAGGGCAAGAGAAACCACCAATGATGAAAATGGTTCTCAAGGTACTGTATAGTACAATCCAGACCCCTAGGGAGGAGAAGCTCGAGCCCTAGGGAGGAGAAGCTCGAGCCTCGTCATGGTGACGAGTCCAATGTATTCAGGGTTTAACGAGTCTGACATAGGTAAAACTTGGAGTCTTTTTCATGTTTAGGGAGTTTGAAAAAGACACAGAAAACAAAGCTCCAGGGGGGTCCTTTTTCGTAGATTTGTGTCTCTCGAGCCTGAAAAAGTATAAAACAATACTCGAAAGAACCACTTGACCATTACAATCAAGGAGTACTTTTCGTGATTAGTGACCTTGACCTAAAAACTTAGAAAAGCGATTGAAACCATGTCATTTTGTAGCCAATAATGAGCCTGAAACGACATAAGCTCAACGATCTTTTCATGTTTATACGGTCAGAAAAGAGCTTAAAACATACCACCTCTCATTTCATTTAACGATTCGAAAGGAACAACTCGGCTATCTTTTCGTCTTTTAAGTCGGAAAAGAGTGTTAAAGATGACTTTACAGACCAAGTGCACACAAAGTACGAGATAACTCCACCACCTGTAGTTATACACAAAACATGTCAAACGTAAAATCCATTCAACATAAATGATTAATATATATGGAAACATAGTTAAAAACCAAAAAACTCCAATTAACCATGCAATAAAATGGAAAAAACCCACATTCTAAAGTAATTTTTTTAATTATTTCAAAAAATTACTATAAAAAGGGTGGGGTAATTCATTTGTTTTTACCATTTGCACTGTTCATTTTACCTTGGAGCGTTTGGATCACCAACCTAAGCAAAGTTCTCAAGCTGATTCCAGCCTCATCCATCCATGGTTCATCCTGAAACCTCTGCCAAGTAAGTAGATTCCCCCCTGTGCTTCATTTTAGTGGTCTTTTTATGTAATTTAGCGTTAGGTAGGCAAAGTTATATGGATTTTTGAATTGGAGTCCACCTCTCGTTCATCGTGGGAAAGCCACTCGGGTCCGCGACGACTGAGCATGATTTATAAATAACACCTTTGGATTGTCGCGAGAATCGGATGTATTCTCGTGATGATTGTGAGAAAAATGAACTGTGAACTAAGTGCCATCACGACTGTTTTAAAAACAGTCGCGATGACGATGTGAAATTAAGTTTTTACGTAAATTATGAATTTAAATTACAAACGGAGTTCTCATTCATTTTTTCTCGTCATGCAGGGCATCATGGCATTTTTTTAGCAGGAATGAACTAACGATGTCAACTATGAGGAGGCTTTTGTTGATGCTAGGTGTCGAAATGCTTTACGTGCGTGTGGGTTGCTAAAATACTTCCTTACTCTGCACCTTTGGGCCCAACTCGATTTATTAGAGCTGATAATCCATGCCTAGAACCCAACAGATGGAAAATTCATAATCCAGGGGAGAGACATTGAGTTTGATGCTACGTACATATATTTCCTGATCGAATTGTCCCGTTGTGGTGAGAGGCTGATTCTAGAAGGCCAACGACCTGAGGGAGAATCACTAGAGATGTTGATAGCATGAGTGTGCCCACGAGCACGCAAGTCAAAGAGCAGGAAGGTGGAAATTTCGATGGTGGAAGACTTGGTTCTTCATGCAGTTCTCTTTATGGTGACGAGGGCAGTGGGCTCCCAAGCCAAACACGAGGCAACCAAGACAACTTACCAACTGTCATCGTGGAGAGACGAAACAATTTGGTTATGGGTCTATCTTGATCCCGCTCATGGTTGGAGCAGGTGCCATTACTGCAGTTACAAGATATGGACTTGGACGCGCCCAGACCGCGGGAGACCAGGATCACACGGTGGGCACATGTTATGCCACGAGGAGGTGGCGGATGCCTAGTGTTATGGGGGACATTATTTCGTGAGTGGCTGGAGTGTCAGACGATCTTCATTAAGGAATGTCCATATGCTGGTATGGAATTTCGTGGAGACCTCGACATGCAGCTGCCCCCTGGCGAGCAGTGGGATGATGGCGATAAACACTTGATCATACTATTTTTGTATTTTGTCTTTTATTTTGTTTTTTAGATTTTTTTTCATGCAGATGTCCTGATAATGTACTCTATGTTATTTGCAGATGTAGGACCAGTGACGCTTGTAGGATTGGCTTCATAGGCGTAGAGAGATCCATAGGGTATTAGAGAGTTGGCCTTGGCTCCTCTAGTTGGCGATTCAGTGGAGATAGTGGCCCAAAATCTTGAGGGCTTGACGGCAGGGATCCCGGATTACATGGGAATCAAGGAGGTCCCCATAGAGTTCTAGATACATACAATAGGGGTGATACCCAGGTTGCACCGACTGTTGAGGCGGGTCGCATGAGTGGTGGTGTGCTATAGGGAGCATAACCCACCACAGTAGACACCTAGGTTTTATTTTCTGCTGATTTTTTGAGAGACACGTGTCTCAGATGTATGGAGAACACATAATCTATTTGTTGGCATTATGGCTAAAGTGTTGTCCTTGATGGCAACCCATTCAGGTGATAGTCCACAGTACTTCAAGTTAGCAGCAGAGATTGATGATCAGCTATCAAATATGCAAGAAAATAAGGGGTATGTAGGTACACCTTACAGAAAGTGCGTACCCGCAAGTACACCGTGAAGGGACCACGTCCTAATACGCAGATAAGCCGTCCAGGAGGTGCGTACCCCAGTGCACACATTTCAAGGCAAAGAAAAGCACACGTGGGGTTTCTTATGTTTAACTAGTCGACGGTATTTGTGTTTCTATGGTTTTGGCTCGTGGTATTGATCCATGTTTTTAGGAGGAGCTTGCCTATATAAAGCAAAGGAGATCATTTGGCTTAGGTATGTGCTTGGGTTGAACATCTTATGAGAGCTAGATCTGAAATATCATGATCTCTTGGGTGTAATGTCTACATCTAAATAAGGCGAATCTACTGATGAATTGAGATCTCTTCGGTGCATGATCAGATCTGTAGATCTGACTGTCTGGGTTGTTCTTGAAGTCTTGAAATTATCTATGCCCGAAGGTATGAAGGTACAGTGAAAGAAAAGTGCGTAGATACGCTGGGACGAAGCGTTTCAGGTGCGCTGGTACGTAGGCACAGAAGGGTTGCAGGTGCGCCGGTACGCAGGCACAGAAGGGTTGCAGGTGCAGAGGTACGCAGGCAGATCAAAGGACACAGTGCATAGGTAAGCAGCTGAGCAATTCAGTTACCTGCTTAGCTAAGCAAGTGAGCAGTTGAGTTACCTACGTAGGTAAGCAGGTGAGAAATTGAGTTACCTACGTACCGTAAGCAGGCTGTACATGGGTGAAGTTGCTTACTTCTCTTGAAATCTCTGTTTATCATTGCTATGTTCTGGGTTGGTTCTATTATTGTTGAACTGGGTACTACAGTTGACTAGGTGATTTTCTTATACTTGAACTTAATGATCATTTGATATTTATGGATCCAGTTTGAAAATTTATGAAAAGTGGTCCTTGAAAGAAAAGAAGTAGGGGTTTGTAGCTCCCTTCCAGGAGAGACTGGAAAACGAGAGAGAGTTGTAGCTCTCTGCAGGTTGCAGCCTGCGTACTGGTAAAGGACTGCACCAGTACAAGATCATTGTAAAAAGAGTTTCTAATTGAAAGAAGATAGAGACATATTGCAGCAGGTGGTTTTCACCCACATTGGGTTCCACCTTATATCTGGTGTTCTTTGATGTGACTGTCTGTTTTTCTTGTTCGTGCTCATTATTTTATGGTACTGATATGCAAAAATAATTCAAAGTATAAATAAGGAAGATTTGGTAAAAGGACTGGATAATACTGATTCACCCCCCCTCTCAGTATTATTTTCAACAATTGGTATCAGAGCAGGTCCTTCTAAAGAAGCTTGATTGCTTGAAGGGAGATCTTTCATCATGAGAAACTACGATAGGGAAGCATCTATCAGGCCACCGATTTTTGATGGGACAAACTTCAATTATTGGAAGGTAAGAGTTACTACCTATCTTCAATCTCTTGGTACAGAAGTTTGGGACATCGTAGAGACAGGCTATGCTTTTCCTTCAACTACTCCTACAGAGGCGAGAAAAAGAAGTATGAAACAAATGCAAAAGCAGTCAGTACCCTATTAGGATGTATATCCCAATCGGAATTCATGAAGGTAATGCACTATAAATCCGCAAAAGAGATATGGGACAAAATTGTCACGAGCTATGAAGGAGATGAACAGGCAAAGCGTGCCAAACTTCAAACTCTCAGGATTCAGTATGAGACTCTCAAGATGTATAATGATGAAAGTGTGGCTAACTATTTTCTTCGGGTAGATGAAGTTGTTAATTGTATGAAAAAATTTGGGTGAAGAAATAAAAGAGGCTATTGTGGTTGAAAAGGTTCTAAGATCATTGTCCCCCAAGTTTGAATCTAAAGTATCTGCAATAGAAGAAAAAGAAAATCTACGAATTCTTACTATGTCTCAGCTACATGGAATTCTAACTTCTTATGAAATGAGAAAGGAAGGTCCATCAGATAGAAGAGAAGCTGCTTTCAAGGCATTAGGCAAAGGAGATTATTATGAAGCAAGCCACGTCCCAGAAGAAGAGGAAGAAGAATCAAACTTTGTCAGAAATCTTCAAAAGGGTTCTGGAAGGTTCAGAGGTAAGTTGCCTTTTAAATGCTTTGCTTGTGGAAGAGTAGGTCATTATGCTGCAAAATGTCCTTATAAGGATAAAGGAAAGGAACCTGCTAGATGAAACAAGAAACAGAGTGCAAGTAAGAAAAGCTACTACACTCATGAAGATAGTGATGGTCTATCAGTGATGAAGATGAACCAGGTAATGAATATAAATTGTTAATGGCATTTGAAGATGATGATTATATGGATGCTATAGATGTGGATTACTTTCATGAAGAAATTACTAAACTTAAGAGATGTATAGAAGAGAAGAATATGATCATTGATACTCTACAATTTCAAATTGATGAACAGGAAAGACATCTTGAAAAATTAGAAGGTGAAATTGTTGGTCTTAGAAAAGAGATTGAGAAAACAAAAGCTATTAATCTTAAGTTTTTCAAAGGATATGAAACTTTGGATGAGATTATCAATGTGCAGCGGTCTCCTCTAAACAAGACAGGTCTGGGCTATAATGGAGAAACTTCTCAAGCATCCACCTCAAAAAGTTATCTTGATGCAGCAAGAAGAAATGAGCAAAAGCACAATGAAGACCATCAGGTAAAACAGGGACGAATTGCAAAAAGAAACTATCAGGGGCAATCCATCTTAAGGGTGAACAAAAGCTACAACCAGCCACAGGTAAAATCTTCTCAATTTGGTTCAAGAATAGATGACAAAAGAAATTACAATCAATTGGCTGGTAGATTCGATAACCGCAGAAGTTTCTTCAATGGACAATGCTTTTCTTGCCATAACTTTGTGTCACAAAGCAGCTCAATGTGTTTGCATATAAAAACAATCATGACTAGGAAGGCTTAAAAAAAACAAAGAAGTATGACGGAAGATTACAAAAAGGACCTATAACAACTTTTTCGTTCTTGAAAATTGAAGTTGAATGTTTCTATTTTGCAATAAACTTTTGGTCATTGAAGACTCTGAATGGCAGGAGCAGTGTTTCAGGCAAAGGAAAGGAACAAGCCTCAAGCACCAAAAACCATGGGAGAATATAAGGGAACCACCAAACTAGAAAAGATGTGGGGATACGCATTTTATGTAGATGGGACAGGAAAATCTAATGGTACATTGACATGATGTTCGAAGCTATGACAGGTGATAAAGAAAACTTGAGTCATATTCTGCTCTAGAAAAAGGAAAGAAAGTCTCTTTTGGAAATGATACTCCTGCAACTATAAAAGGAAAAGGTATTGCTCAGTTAAAAGAAAAGGTCAAGGCTGGAAATGTTTGTATGTTGATGGATTGAAACATAATCTTCTAAGTGTCAGTCAGATGTGTGATCAAAGAACCGAGGTGATATTCAGATCAAATGGATGTCTTGTTCGTGATCTTGATACAGGTAAAACAGTGATCAAAGGCAAAAGAACTCCAATAATCTGTACATATTTGAAGAAGGACAACAACAATGCTATCTAAGCAAGGATGATGAGCACTGGTTATGGCATCGGAGGTTGGGACACCTAAGCTTTTCACAAATAAGTAAAGCATGCAAATATCAGGCAGTTCGCGATCTTCCAGATATCAAAATTCCTGACAACACCATATGCAAATCATGTCAGTTTGGAAACAGACCAGAACTAACTTTTCAGAGAAAGAAGGATCAGCTAGCATGCCTCTTGAGCTAGTTCATACAGATACATGCGGTCCGTTCAGTAAAAGAACACCTAGAGGAGAAGAATACCTGATATTATTTATTGACGATTTCTCCAGGTTTGTCTGGTTAGGACTTATGAAGCACAAAGATGAAGCATTCGAAAAATTCAAATCCTTCAAAGCCTTGGTTGAAAATGAATCAGGTCAAAAAATTAAGTGCCTCAGATCTTACAGAGGTGGGGAATTTACTTCAAATGAATTTTTCGATTTCTGTGGAGAACATGGGATAAGAAGAGAATTCTCTACAGCAATAACTCCTCAGCAAAATGGAGTTGTGGAAAGAATGAACAGAACAGTCCAACAAATGGCTCGTGCTATGCTTGATGAGTCAGGAACTCCCGCAACTTTCTGGGG